>JAQZBX010005132.1:39837-57773 GCA_029593785.1 Cabassous unicinctus | reverse complement strand
CCGGAAGCCGCCATTTTGACTCCACCCCCAGCATGAGGGGAAGCAGGGCTGACTGAAAATCACAGTGACCGTAGAGACCGGTTTCTTTCATCCAGATTGGCCTGCAGCCCTAGCCTAGACTTCAACCCCACCTCTAGCAGGAAGGAAGCTGGCAGGCGCTGCACCAGGCTATCCAGGTAACTGCAGGTACATTTAGCCGGCACAGACTAATAATCGTAAGTCTACAGGGGCAACTGTGGGCATCTTGTACTTCCACTGCATAGTTTGCTGCCCACACCTGCAGCTCCATCCCTGCCCGAGGCAGGGGAGAAAGGGACGTGAAGCTTCATCAGTCTCTCTGGGCAACTACAGTCTAGGCCTGCATGACTTGGATTATTCCACACAGCTGTGGCTCTGTCCCTACCCCTGGCAAAGGAAAAAGTGGGGAGAAGCTTCATTGGTCCTTGAGGAAATGAGGGTAGCTTGAGCCTCCACAGCTTATAGCACCAACTACATCCTTGGCTCCTTACACAACCAGCAAGGGAGAAAGGGCAGGAAGCCCTAAGCTAAAGAGAAAAACTGTACCCAGAAAAAATACTCTAGTTAAGCCAGATGCCAAAACACCAACAAAAAATTACAATCCACACCAAGTAACAGAAAGATATGGCCCAGTTAAAGGAACAAGATAAGCCTCCAGATGACATAAAGGAGTTGAGACAAGTAATCATAGATGTTCAAACAAATCTCCTTAATAAATTCAATGAGATGGCTAAAGAAAGTAAGGATATTAAGAAGACATTGGATGAGCACAAACAAGAATTTGAAAGCATACATAGAAAAATAGCAGATCTTATGGGAATGAAAGGTGCAATAAATGAAATTAAAAATACACTGGAATCATATAATAGCAGATTTAAAGAAGCAGAAGAAAGGATTGGTGAGCTTTAAGAAATGGCCTCTGAAAGTGAACATACAAAAGAACAGATGAAGAAAAGATAGGAAAAACTTGAAAAAGGTCTCCGGGAACTAAAGGATAGCAAGAGATGTGCAAACATACTTGTCATGGGTGTCCCAGAAGGAGAAGAGAAGGGAAAAGGGGCAGAAGGAATATTTGAAGAAATAATGGTAGAAAATTTCACAACCCTATTTAAGGACATAGATATCCATGTCCAAGAAGCACGATGTACTCCCATCCGAAAAAATCTGAATAGACCAACTCCGAGACACGTATTAATCAGAATGTCAAATGCCAAAGACAGAGAGAACTCTGAAAGCAGCAAGAGAAAAGCAATGCATAACATATAAGAGATACCCAATAAGATTAAGTGCTAATCTCTCATCAGAACCCATGGAGGCAAGAAGACAGGGGTCAATAAAAGTAACTAAAAGTGTCAAAAGAGTGGTGAAAATAAAATATGACAGATAAAACCCAAATATTCAGGAATAAACTTAACCAATGATGTAAAGCACTCGTACTCAGAAAACTACAACTCATTGTTAAAAGAAATAAAAAAAGACCTAAATAATTGGAAAAACATTCTACACTCATGGATTGAAAGACTAAAACATCATTAAGATGTCAATTCTCCTCAAATTGATATACAGATTCAATGCAATCCCGATAAAAACTCCACCAGCATTTTTTAAATAAATGGAAAACATGATTGTCAAATTTACTTGGAAGGGTAAGGGGTCCTGAATAGCCAGAAACATCTTAAAAAGGAAAAGCAAAGTCGGAGAACTCTCATCTCCGGACTTTAAGTTGTTTTACCTAGCTACAGTGGTAAAAACAGCATGGTACTCGCATAAAAAGACAGACACATAGACCAATGGAACTGAATTGATGGTTAAAAAACAGACCCTCACATCTATGGTCAAGTGATTTTTGACTAGCCTGTCAAACCCACCCAGCTAAGGCAGAACAGTCCATTCAACAAATGGTGCTGAGAAAATTTTATATCCGTAGCAAAAGAAGGAAAGAGGACCCCTATACAAAAATTAACTCAAAATGAATCAAAAACCTAAATATAAAAGAATCATAAAACTTCTAGAAGAAAATGTAGGAAAATATCTCCAAGACCTGGTGGTAGGTGGTGGATTCATAAAGGATATAGGAGGACTGTGATGGACTACTGATATTTAATGTATATAGAAGTTTTAATTAGCTTTACAGTAAAAGTCTGGAAATATATAGAGTTGATGGTAACACAATATAGTAACAGCTGGTTTATAAATGGGGATGTGGCTGAAAATGTTAGTCTAGGGATGTAAATGCCAACGGACAGAAAGCTAGAGAATAATCTAGGGACTGAATCATACAGTAAACCCAGAGGTGGGTGAGAATAGTGGTTGATGGTACAGATGCAAGAGTGTCCTTTGTGAGCTAGAGCAGGTGTACATCACTATTGCAGGATGGTGGGAATGTGGAGAAGCATGGGAAAAATAAAACTGGAGTGACCTATGGACTGTGGTTAACAGTAATACTGTAATATTCTTTCACCTATGCCAAAGATGTACTGTGTTGATAATGGGGGAGTATGGAAAATGTGTGCCAAATGTATGCTGTGGAACTGGTAATAATCAGATTATATTATTTCATAATCTGTAACAAATGTTCCACCATAGTGTGGTGTGTTGATAGAGGGGTGTTGTTTGAGAATTCTGCACATGTGCATGATTGTTTTTTAAGTTTACAACTTCTGTCACAAAAATATATTTAAAAAATAATAATAGGGTGGGTTGGGGGGAAAATACATCAAATGTAAGATAAGGACTATAATTAGTAGTAAGATTTTGATAATATTCTTTCATAATTTGAACAAATGTCTCACGACAATGCAAGGTGTTGGTGGAGGTTTGCTGTATGGGACCCCTGTATGATGTTATGAATGTTTGCTTTGTAAGTTCACAACTATTATTATACATTTATTGTTTATGTATGTTCATGTATGAGTGATATAGTTCAATAAATTTTTTAAACAATGTAATGTGGGCTATATTGGACCGGATCCTGGAACAGAAAAACGCCATTAGTTGAAAAACTGGTGAAATCCAAATAAATTCTGTAATTTGGTTAATAAGACAGTGACAAGGTTAGTTTCTTAGTTTTGGTAACTTCTATGGTCATGTAAATCTAAATTATCTTAAAAGTTTTTGATAGATCTTAACATATTGGCCTCCAAAGCAGTTGCAATAATATACCCTCCCCCCAGCAGTATGAGAATGAATGGTTATTTCCCCCACACAATAACCAGCAAAATGTTTTGATTTTTGGCAATCACACTGACAATGTTTTTTTAAAAAATGTTTCATTTAATTATGAGTACAGATAAGCATCTTTTCACTTAACGATTATTTGTATGATTATTTGTATGTTCATTTTTCATATTCTGGGCTTTATTTTTAAAACTGGAGCAGTTACCTTATTGATTTGTAAGAGCTCTCTGTATGTTAAAAATAAACTAACCTTTGATCTTTCATGTGGATGAGTTCCTTTCTCAATATTTCATTTGTCTTTCAACTTTCTATACAGAATTTTTGCCCATAGGCTTTATTTTGATTTTTAAACAGCCTAAACTGTCAATCTTTTCTTTTAATGCTTCCAGATTTTGTTTAGGAAGGTATTTCCTACTCTAAGTTTAGGAACACATTTACCTATGATATCTTTCAACATATAAATGGTGTGTGTTTTTTTTTTTTTTTTAAGATTTTTGAAATTTATTTATTCTCCCCCATGCCTCTCATTGTTTTGCACTCCCTGTCTGCTCTCTGTGTTCTTCTGTGTCTGCTTGTCTTCTCTTTAGGCAGCACCAGGAACCGATCCTGGGACCTTCCAGAGTGGGAGAGAGGCACTCAATCTCTTGCACCACCTAAGCTCCCTGGTCTGCTGTGTCTCTTATTTTTTCTCCTGTGTCTCTTTTTGTTTCATCATCTTGCTGCGCCAGCTCTCCTGCGTGGGCCAGCTCTCTAGCTCTCCTGCGCCAGCCAGCTTGCCTTTCACCAGGAGGCCCCAGGAATCAAACCCTGGACCTCCTATATGGTAAACTGGAGCCCAATCACTTGAGCCACATCCTTGTTTCCCTAAATGGTGTGCTATTAACATTTAAATTGTTCATCCATTTGAAATTCCTCTTTGATGTAAGGAATAAGGAAACATAAAGAATACAGCTTTTTTTGTTTTGTTTTTAAATGTCTGGCAAATTCTTCCAGAGCCCTTTATTGAATGATCTATTTTTTCCCAGTGCTTTCAAACGCTATCTTTGTCATATACTAAATTCCCTGAAAACATACCGTTAGATGGGATCCTTGCAAGACCTTATGCTATTTCAGCAGATTTTAAGTGAATGGGTGGGTGTACTATAAGGTTGAAAGCAGAAAAATTCGATTCTTACTTCAAAGGAAGTGTACAGATGACCATTTCATACTCACCTTCCTTTAGTCCATCAATAAAAAGTTTACTTGAGCAACTACCAAAAGTCTGTCACTGTGCTAGCACGAGGCAGCTCAGTTTCATGTGAAGAGAACAAATTCTAGCACCCGATGGCCGCTGTCTGGTGCCAGATCCAGGGACCTCTCCTCTCATGCCTCACTGTCCACCCCCCACCCCCACAGGATTATTATGAAGATTAAAAGAGTTAAGGTAGGAGGAGAAGTGCTTAGAGCCCCATCTGGCACATAGTGACTGCTCAATAAATGCTGGCTATTATTATTATTCGGGATGGAAAGCTGAAAAGCAGATCATTTCTAGATTTAAGTTTTTCCTGCATTTTATGCAGAAAAGATGACGACTTTTTCCCTCTATGATCATCCTACTTTAGAGCAATCAGCCATATGCTTTCCTCCGCCATCACCAGAAGCTGACCAGTCAAGGGCGTTGCACCAGTTGACACCTCAAGCCAAGACCATGCTACGAAAAAATGCCCTCCCTTCGGAGAGGTTTGTGGAGGCCCCTCACCCAGACCAGCACCTGATGGCCGGGAAGGTGTGTGGCTGCCCAGACAGCACCTTGGAGAGCCCTGGACTCCAAATGCAGGCAGGGCTGCCCAAGAAAGAGGGAGGGAACCTAAATCCAGGGGACTGTATTAACCAAGACTGATAAAAAGGGACACACACAGGTGAGAAGCGACACCAACAAAGGCTGAAGGCAGTAACAGCCCAGCCTTTACAGGTGCCAAATACTTGAAAAACTCTCCTATTTCCCCCTTACAATTAGTTTGGATTGGGGTTGGGATGGAAATGGTTAGGAGATGCCTTACATAAAAAGATATAATAATTTAATATCCATTTTATTTTAGGCTTGAGAACGTGTTTTGAATCATAGTTGATTATGAGCCTCTGGCATACCTGAAAGGATTAACTGAAATCAGCTTACACTGAACTCTGTGAAACCCAAGGCTTTCCTGGTTTGAAGTGGTGTGTTCTTGCACTTAAAAGTCTCTTGATAAATTGGAAAAATTATGCCAAAAAAACTGCTTAGCTGTCTTAGATAATTAACAAATATTCAACCAATAGTAAATAAAAGATTATTAAATACATAAGAAAATTCAAGAAGTTCCTATAAATCAGGAGAGTTGAAATGCCATCTTTAATAAGTTAAAATTATTGTTTGGCTATAAGACCTAAATTTTTATAAGAGAACAGAGACCGCTAGTTACTTTAAAAAAAAGGAAAGGAAATGGATATGGATATGGATATGAAAATGGGCCATCTGCCAAATGCATGTGCCTCTTGAATCTCTTGGTTAAATATTTCCATTATTATATTTTCATAAGGGTTTTTAATCATATAGGCAAATATACACATATGCGAAAGCAAATCAGATTAGTGTGCTTGACTAATGTCACCAATGCAGAAACAACACACCTTCTCCAAACAGTGGTCAAGTCGCACCTTTCAAACCTTTATAACTTCCCAGAGGAAAGAGCCCCATCTGACATCTCAGAAAGCCGGAGCTGCTCGGCAAGAAGTTCTTAAGTTTCTATAATGAGCAAACAGACCTGGAAACACCCTAGCACTGTTCCATAGTCTATGAAGGACTGAGTACCAACATTTTTTGAGCATTTAAAATTACACTCCTGGGGGCGGATGTGGCTCAAATGGTTGGGTGTCCGTCTGCCATATGGAGGGACCTGGGTTCGATCCCCGGGACCTCCCAGTAAAATAAAAAATATATATATAGAAGGCGCATGGGCTGCCAGGCTCTGTGCGCCGGTGAGCCTCCAGGCCCCGGGAGCCATGCAGCAAGATGATGACGTAAAAGGAGAGAGACAAGACGAGATGCTCCAAAAGCTCCAAAAACCAGGAACCGAGGTGGCACAGATGGCAGAACACCTCTCTCCTACATCGAAGGTCTCCAGGATCTAATCCTGGTGAAGCCTGGAGGAGGAGGATGAGAAGAGATGAAACAGACACAGAGAATTGCCCAGCAAATGGACACAAAACAGCAAATGGGGAAGGGGGGGTTTAAAATGGATCAAGTAAATAAGTAAATCTTTAAAAAACAAAAAAAAATTACACTCCAGACCAATACACCAGGCTCTTGTACTTAAAAAAATAAGAACTTATTTTTTTTTCTTGCTTGAACCTCATTCTTGTAAAAGTGAAACACAGCCTAGTATTATATAATGCCTAAGAGTTATCTCCTGAAAACCTCCTTGTTACTCAAATGTGGCCTCTCTCTAAGCCAAACTCAACATATAAACTCATTGCCTTCCCCTCAGCATGGGACATGACTCCCAGGGATATGCCTCCCTAGCACTGAGAGATATTAGCAAATGCCAACTAACGATGCATTTGAAAAAAGACCTTGACCAAAAGGAGGGAATATTAAATACAAACGAGTTTTTACAACTAAGAGATTTCAAAGTGAGTAGGGAGGTCATTCCAGAGGTTACTCTTATGAATGTCTCAGGAAGATCTCACTGACTGCCACAGTAAACAATGCCTCAAGCAGCAGTACCCTTGAGGGCTCTAGAGATATCTGGACACTACAGGAAGAGCTGACAACCCCAGGAAATCGGCACCCTGTTGGTGGGCCTTACCTTGGATTATATGTTAACCTATCTCCCCAACTTAACAGAGTTAGACTCATTTATAATTTTCCTACGCATGGTTCTTCTGCCCCTTTTATTTGAACCTATAATTAGCACTATAACCGATAAATATATGTCCCAGAGTCTTAAATCTTCGGTCTCTTCATATGCCAGTTGAGCTCTGAATCTCAACAGTTTCAGCTAACACCTACTCTCCAGTTCATCGGACTCACCCAAGACAACTAACAAAATGATGGTGATGGACATCACCCATCCCAAAAAACTACAACTTCAAGCAATTAAGTTCCATCCATCTGCCCCATGGAATCTAAGGCCCCTCTCAATCAGAAGCAAAGTGGGCATCACCATCCAAAACCCTCAAGATTGAGGAATGAACACACATAAGGGGTGAATGCAACTGGACCAAAATACACTTATTATTCTAGTAAGGAAAGAACTTGTAACATTGATATAAAGGTAGTGGTCACCAGAGGTCTTGAGGGGAGGAAGAGGGAAGAACAGGTGTAACATGGGGCATTTTGGGGACAATGGAATTGTTTTGCATGACATTGCAATGATAGATACAGGCCATTATACATTTTGTCAAAATCTATAAAATTGTGCTGTGCAAAGTGTAAACCATAATGTAAATTATAGACTATGGTTAGTAGCAATGCTTCAATATTTGTTCATAAATTGTAGCAAATGTACCACACTAATGAAAGATGTTATAAGAGAAAATGTGAGAGGGGGAGGGGGTAGAGTATATGGGAAAACTCTATATTTTCTATGTAACTTTTATGTAATCTAAAACTTCATTTAAAATAAGGGAAAAAAAGGAAGAAAAAATAAATAAACATACACACACACACACACTCTCTCTCTCTCTCTCCCCCCCCCCCATCCTATGTTTCCAAATCAGGGTTCAGCAAACTACAAGCTGCTGGCCATATCCCACCTTATTTTTGTAAATAAAGTTTTACTGACACAGTATTGTTCAGGACTGCTTTCCAGTTACAAGGCAAAGGTGAATAGTGAGACAGAGATTTATTTAGAGGGTTAATGTAAGGATTAAATGAGTCAAAATATTTACTATCTGGCCCTTTACAGAAAGTTTGTCAACTCCTGCTCTAAGCCATTACGGTTAAATGATCAAATCCAACTGTACTCTGCGTAAATTGCTTTAAAAACTTTCTAGGAATTAAATAGAATCCTCTCCTTGCATCTCCCCAACTCCCAATTATAAACATCATGTTTTCCCCTATTCTGGAGACTAATAGTTGATAAAGATAAAACCTGAAAAATTTAACGTGCATAAGTGTTTGTGGTGAAAACACCAAAAAAATGATGTGGATGAGTGAAAATGAATGAGAGAATCAAATACCATCTTGTTTTATCCAGCACTTGGAATTTTTTGAAGAAAGGATACCTGCCACCTGGACACCAAGGTTCCAACTTGGTAGGAACTCCAAATTTTTACTTCTAGTTCAGAAGTCAGCAAACTATTGTCCAAAGACCAAATCCTGCCCCCGCCCCCTGCTTTTGTACACAGTCTGTAAGCGAAATTGATTTTACATTTTTAAATGGTTGGAAAAAATTAAAAGAATAGTATTTCATGATATGTGAAAATTACATGAAATTAAAATTTCAGTGTCACAAATAAAGTTTTATTTGACCACAACCAAGCCCCATTCATTTATGTATTGTGTATGTCTGCTTTCAGGCTAAAAGAAGAGCTGAGTAGTTTTGACAGAGACCCCATATGGCCTACAAAGCCTAAAATTTACTATCTGGCCCCTTACAGAAAAGTTTTGCCAACCCCTGCCGCAATTTAGTGGTTTTCAAAGTGTGGTCTCTGGACCAGAAGCATCAGCAACATCTGGGAATTTTTAGAAATGTAAATTCTTAAGCCCACCCCAGCCCTACCAAATCAGAAACCCTGGAGGTGGGCTCAGTCACCTGTGTTTAACAAGCCTTCCAGGTGAATCTGCTGCACACTAAATTTGGAGAACTGCTCTAGTTACCCAATCTGTCAAGTGAATCTTGTTCTGGCTGCGCTGATAATTTTAAGAAGCAGAAAGGGATATCAGAGGGGTAGAAGGGTGTGTTGTTTATATTCAGATATATATTTATATTTTTCTACAATTTAAAAGTTGGGTTTTTTTTTCTCTTTTGGTTTTATTCTACTATTGCCTCCCACCTTCCATCTGCATCAGCAACATGAAACATTTTTCCTCCACCTTATCTACTATTATTGTCCTAGAGAAATAAGGTTTTATGAGAGATAAAGAACAGCATACAATGGACTTCATTTCAAGTAACTCCATAGTCTAAGGTTCTTTTCCCTCTGGGCATCTCCATCAGAGTCACTGTCAGGTTGTGGACAAAGGTATCTGTTCTTTAATCAAAATGAAATGATCAGTGAGCCCAGAGCAGCACAGCCTGTACAGGACAGTCTCTAACTGATACAGAGAAAATGGGGAAAGATAAAGTATAATCCATCTGCTGCCCAGATAGAAATGACAGAGAACAAGACTGATGGGCTGGAGTCTCTTGAGTTCTGCTAGCATTAAATCAGAAAAGAAATACAGCTAAAATAATTCCTAAGCCAATCAATAATTAGCATATTAAAATATTGTCCCTAGGAATTCAGCAAGGCTATATTTTGAAGAATGAGAGCTAAGAGCCAATGAGCCATCTTGAAGATCCAGCCTAACCCAACTGAGACCTCAAATGTCTGTAGTCCCTGCCAACATCATGCGGAATAGAAGAACCTCTCTACTGAGCCCAGTCAATCCACAGAATCGAGAGATAATAAAATGGTGGGTTTAAGCTTTGAGATGGTTTATGTCACAACAGATAATCAAAACATGAAACGTTGAATGAAAAAAATTACAAAACAGAAATTACCATTTTTGTTGGAAAAAAATGTTAAAGCCTACTTAATATGTGAATACATTTTTCTATGTATTTTCTATAGAAATCAGATTCCCCACCCTCTATACTTCCTTCCTCCCATGACTGGTTTTTCATTTTTGTATAGAACTGACAGGGAAAATAATGTGATAACTTCTCCACGTGTAATCAAAATACATCTTGAAAAGCTAACGTCTTTTCTTTAAACATCCTCTCTAAGAATTCAATTTCTTTTTTTCCACTGACACATTACGGATTGAGTGTCTGGCCTAAGAAGAATAAGTTTTAGCAAGTTACTGGTTTCTACTTACAAATAAAGTAAAACCATTCCTCCCAATAAAATAAGCTTAGCTTAATCTTTTCATAACACAACGAGGAGGAACTTAGGATGCCTTCAGAGAACCACAACGACAGCCAAGAGACTCTACTGCTCTCCAGGTTCCATACTCCAAAAATATCAGAAATACTAAAACTGCCTAAATGCGTGCCAATCAGATGGCCTTGAGCCAAATACACAGTCGTTCTAGAGCTGTTAAATAATGAACATTTTAGTAACCCTCCCCTAGAAATGTAACTCAACATTTGCATAATATAGGACTGAGGGGTCTGGAGACCCCCAAACCAAACAACGGAATTCTCAACACCGTGGAAGCCACACAAGGCTGGTTTTGCAAATTTGGAGATGGGACATCTGAAAATCACCAGCATCATAATGGTATCCCGAAGATGATGATTCCTAAATTCCACTAATATTCATCATAATGAGTCTGTTTTCAATCTCGCTTCTCTTTAAAAAATCATTAAAATCATTAAGTAGGGTGTTAAATATATATTCATGAGCAAAAGTAGAGACCAGGATACTTTTTTTTTTTTTTTAACAGCAGAGCAAAAGTTGTGTGGCTCCTCCACACTGTAAAGGTGTAAAATACAAGTGTAAGGGAGACCCTGCCAGCATCCCCAAGTGCCGGGCTCCAGATGGCACCGGCAGTGGCAGCTCCCCGCCAGTGACGCGGCGAGAGGACCCCCGCACAAACCTGCCCGTCACCTGCCAGGACGCAACCGCTGCTAACGTGGGCACTTAGGGGGCCGGGGACCGGGTAAGGGGAAAGGGGCAGGAAGAAGAGGTGATAGACTCACTACCCTGCCAGACCTCTCGTCGTGCAAATCACGTCCGCAGAACTGGAACGAGTGCGACTTTGGGGACGCGTGCTTTTGACTTTACATGCTGACGCGCGTGACAAAAGCTAAGGATAAAAAGAAAGGCCCCCGGATAATCCAAGACTCGCTTCCGCAGGGGCAAAGGATCTTTGCGCCGCACCTCACAGCAGGGCCGGGGGTCCACGCGCCCGGGCCTCGGAAGAAAAGAAGCTTCTCCGCTCCACGCCCCTGGCGAGGGCTCCCACGCGGGGAGGCGCGGGCTCACCCCGGCCCGAGGACCAGGCGGGTACCCCGTACCGAATTCAGTAAAAGGCTGCCGCGCTGGGGACGCCGGGGAGGTGCCTCGGAGAACGGCGGGTGGTCTCTAGGCGCAGGGCTGAGGCGGGAGGAGCAGGGTAAGCCGACGAGATCCGCGCGGGCGGGCAGCGAGAGGGCGCGCCGAGGGACGCGCGCCGTCACACTCACCTCCTTCCGCGGCTCTGGCGGCCGCTCGGCGCTGCGAGACCCAGCTCCGAGCCTGCCCCGGGCCGCTTTTCCCTTCCGCCGCCGGCTTCGCGCTCTTCTCTGGTGGGCGCCGCGTCCCCTCCGCCGCGTCCAGCGCCGCCGCGTCTCCGGCCTCCGCAGCGGCGAGTCCCCGCCCCCGGGCAGCGCCGACGGCGCGGGGGGAGGAGGCGGCGCTGCGAGCGCGAGGAAGCGAGGCCCGGGCCGCGGAGGCCGCGACCGGGCGTTCTGCTGCACGGCGCGCGCGCCTCAGTCCGCGGTAGTCCCTCGGCGGAAACTAGAAAACCCTCGCCGCCTCCTCCACTGTCTGGCCCGTGGGGCGCAGCCCCTCCTTCCAGCACGGCCACTCCTGCGCTCGCCGAAGGATCCGAAAGGCTCTTTGCTAAGGAGCAGCGCGTGGATGGGAAGAGGCTGCTGAGAAAAGGGACCTGGAGAGCCTCCCTTCCTTAACGTCTCTCACCCCGTGCCCTGAGGGAATTTTCCCGAACACAAAGGCAATTACTCACAGTGCCATACGCAGGGCTCCCTTTTCTGGGGTTTCAGCCAGAACTGCCCAGTGTAGTGGGGGCAACTACATCAAGACAGATATTAAACTGGTCTTTAGGGGTCCATACCCACGGAGTTATCTTTTTTCTCCTACCAGGCATTTTCTGTTGGCCATCATCTCCCCCCACGTTTCTCTCTCAAGCCTTAATGTTTCAGACTGTTATCACTGGGCTAAGATTCCTAGACCATGCTGCAAGCATGACCTTCTAGGACTCTATGGGTGAAGCCTAGGAATCTGAATTTTTAGCAGTGCCCCAAGTGGCTCTTAGGCACACTCAGGTTTGAGAAGCACCGTTTGGCCATCCCTCCCTGGAGAAGACGCGGCAAAATTAATGACTTACATTCAACCATAGTAGAAACATTCGAAAGCAATGGTTCTTACGTAACATTGGCAGCACCAGCCAGATCTAGAATTATCTGGGGAGATTTTACAGCGTCTGGATGCTAGGGTCCCACCCCCAGAGTTCAGAGCCCAGACTTAGGTATTTTTGTTCTAAATTTCCGAGATAATTCTAATCTGTAGCCAGGATTGAGAACAATTCTAGGGTCATCTCTTTTAACTCATACCTAGCCCTGATTTCTGGTGTCTGGAAAGGAACCCTCTGCACTCCCTCCCAAATCCCAACAACAAAAAAATAAATAAGTAAACGCACACTCCCCTGAGGAAATGCTCACAGCCAAAATTGTTTTCAATCAGAACAAAGACTCATGTGGAAAAAAGTGACCAAGATAACTTACTGCTACCTGAGCATGGGTCATCTTAATTGTAGGAAGTGTCTGTGTGTGCCAAAACCTGGTAACTGAATTATGAGAGACAATGCATGGCCCCTTTAGAGTAATGTTCTATATTCCAAAACGATATTTTTGTTACCCGCTGTTAAATTGTTCCACGGTGAGACCCAGCATTCAGAAGCCGAGGCTGTGTTGGATATCAGCCTGGCTCTTCAGATGACTTGGCTTGAATTGCCTCAAACTCTGATCTTCTGGCGACTTTAAGTGGCCACAATCAGGATTTGGCGGCAGGTACAGTAAATTCTCTTCACAGCTCCTTTTAGCAATCCCCATTATATTTTGCATTCTTAAACCGGTGGACCATAACTTCCATCTCATTTTATTTGCCTCTAAGTAGGTCTCCATTAGTATCTCTCATTTATCAGCAACTAATTATTCAATGACTAAGCCAGTGATTCTTAAATACTCTATGGAACAGAGTATGCCTAACTGTTAGGGTAGCTGACTGAATTAGCTACGCCTTGGCTGACATGGGGCGGGGGGGGAATCAGTCCTCTTCAAGTTTCATGAGATTCTTTATGACAAAATTTGGGATTTTTAAGAAGCCTTAATATATATACTGCATATATAAAGACTGGATTTGCATTCCTTATAGAACTCTCTTCTATTTCTTCAAGGCTTTTCACCCAGAATATTGAACCTAATAGGTTGCTGACCCTAAAAGTTTAATTGGGCAGATTTTGATTAAACACCTACATGTGCAAGGGGCTGTGGTAGTTGATTAACAGTGGACATCCATGTTTTGCCTGTTCAGCATCCTTTCCCCCATTTGCTATTGGCACCTGATTTTCATACAAGGAACCTCCCCCCATACTCTCCAAGGGCTACAGCCTTATTTAGGACTTGGTGGCTTAAAACAATACAAATTTATCTTATAGTTCTCTGGGTCAGAACTCTTAGAAGAGTTTCACTGGGCTAAAATCAAGGTGTCAGCAGGGCTGCCCTCCTTTCTGGAGGTTCTAAGGTAGAATCCATTTCCTCGCCTTTTCCAGCTTCTAGAGGCTGCACACCTTGCTTGGCTTGTGGCCCCCTTCCGCCATCTTCAAAGCCAGCAATATACTGTCTTTCTAATCCTGCTTCTATAGTCATATCCACTGAGCCAGGTGGGAAAGGTTCTCTGCTTTTAAAGACCCTTGAGATTACATGGGACCCACCCAAATAATCCAAGATAACCTCTCTACCTAAAGGTCCTAATTTAATCACAAATGCAAAGTCCCTTTTTGTATGTAAGGTAAAATATTCACAGGTTCCTCGGATTAGGACACAAACATATTTGTGGAGGCATGATTCTGCCTGCCACAGATCCCTACTAGGGACCATTATACTCTGTATACTAGGACCATTATACTCTGTTCCTGGAAAGAACAAAGTGGTGGCCCAGGGACTGAAAAGTATTGATGTGCATTCATCTCCATGATAACTCCCATCATTCCTTGGTACATAGATCCCTAGGGCTGGTTCCTGTCTTTCCAAATCCTGGCTCTTCTGTTTATCCTTCAATTCTGAGCATTTTCCCATAGCCTATAATTTGCTGGAGCTAACTGTAATGCATAGTAGAGCCAATTTATTGTAGAGCAACACTGGTGCAGTGTCAATCAGGGTTCTTGGTTGCAAGCAACAGAAATAGACTCTACCAATCTTAAGAAGAAAGGGAATATATTGGACAGGTGTCAGAGTCTCACAGAATTCATGGTGAGCTAGGTTTGGAGAACCTTGATGCTGCAAAGGAGAGCTAGGCAGCAGAAATCACTGCAAAAGTGACACAGCAGGAGAGTGAGTTTAGTAAATGTGACACACATTGCTGTGGCTTTAAGGAATAAGACCTCCAACTGACCCCAGGTCCTTGCAACATTGGCTCAAGGTACAAAGTTTTAGGAGGGAGCTTCTAATTGTAGGAGTCTGACTTGTGTGCCCATTCCCAGGCTACAAAAGGGACAACCCGGCTGGCTTCTGAGGTGGGAAGTGGCTGCTAATTCTCATCAAGGCTACTCACATGGGACATTCCCCAAAGGGGAGATTGGGATGCCTATAAAAAGAGGAGATAGTATGCTGGCAGGCAAAACCCTAGCAAATGTCCCCCACAAATTGCCTAAGGGGAATTCAAAGAACTGTGGAAATTCAAAGGAGGTAGAAGTCATGTCTGTTTAGGAAAATCAAGAAAGACTAGATGGGTGTAGAACAGTGCTTTCCTTCCTATAGAAGTAAAATGCAAGTCACAATGTAATTTAAATTTTCTAGTAAGCCACATTTTGAAAGTGAAAAGAAGTAAAAAAGCATTTGAATAGCATATTTTATTTAACCTAATATATAAAAAATATTATCATTTCAGCCTGTAATTAATATAATACGAATGAGATGTTTTACATTTAATAAAATGTGTATCAGAAAATATTTTATACTGCTTCAGTTTTTATTTAAATTTAATTAAAATTAAATTTAAAATTCAGTTCCTCAGTGGCACCAATAGTCACATGTGGCCAGAGGGTACTGTATTGGACAATACACAGGTCTAGAAGGATAGTGTATCAGTCTGGGTGCAATCAGAAGAGAGAAAACACACAGTAATTTGAACAGGGGAAATTTAAAATAAAGACTCATCAACCATAACGGGATTGGAGGTAATGAGGGTTTGACTAGTAAGACATAAAGAGAACTCTAAAGAATATAGGAATAGCAGGTATACAGAGTGCCACTACACCTATGGCCGAGACAGAGCTCCAGGGAAGAGTCCCCCACCTATCCACCCACCCCCAGGAATGAGCTCAAGACCTTGTTTGAGAGGCACAGCTTTGGTTCCCTGAATGGCAGAGAAGGGCTGTGTTGCTGTACTTGTAGACACTGCTGGAAATCTCTCCTGTGGAACTTTCTGGAAATTCACTAGGAGAAACTGGTAGGTATCTTGCTGGTGGCATTCTGCTACAGAACTACTCGAGGGAGGTGTCAGGAGAAGCAGCTGGCCACTGGGTATTGCTGGCCACCACTCACTGTGAAACCAGGTGCTGGGGGAGCTGTAGGCTGCAGGAGCCAGACATGGGTCTAGAAGGGTGGATAATTTTTCTAAAGGCAGAAATGCAGAGGAGGGACACTCCAGCGTGATGACAGGCCTAGAAGTAGAAAAGCATGAAGCAACAAAGCAAGGTGTCCCATTTGGATTGGGGAATCAATGTAAGGTGAGAAGATAAGACAGAAATGCAGCAGTTTTTCCAAGGGTTCATGGGTCTACCTCAGACTCTCAAACCTTTCTATACAATATTCATATCTTCCTCAAATACCAGTATGGGCATGTCACCAACCTCTTCAATATCTTTCAGTGTTTTGTTTTTTTTTTTTCTTTCTATATATAGTATCTGAGTTTAACATTCTAAGATAATCTGTCCAAATTCCCTCCAACTACACCAGGCTGCTATCCCCCTCTTTCCCACAGCCGAAATTTGCTATGCTCTTTTGCCTGGTAAGTCCCGTTTCCCCATCCTTTTCTCACAGCTCAACTCAAAAGCCCCAGCTGGAACAAGCTCTTGGAGCACTTATCACATTCCTCTCCCCAGTGTAGTCTGCAAAGAGTCCAAAGGAAAGGATTCTTCTTTTGTTAGCTTTGTATTCTCCACAACATTTGCATAATAGGTGCTGGATAAATATTTCAGACTGGATCAAAAGCTACCATGTGCATTGCAATGCCCAGCACACTGTAGACACTCTCCATATATTAGTTAAATACATGAAATACACTGAATAGAAGAGAAAGTCCTTGTCATAAACACCTTGCTCTGTCTGCTTTCCAGCATTGTTTTTTCCCTTCTTCATGTACCAGCATCACTATTTTTCTTTGGAGAACTATTTCCTCTTTCACTTTTAAATGGCTATAGTGGGCTGAACGGTGCCCCCCCCACCCACAAAGGTCTGTCCACATCCTAATCCCTAGAAGCTGTGAGTTTTCCATTTGACTGCAACTGCAAGAGAGACCCTGAGCAAGAAGTACCTCACTGAGCCTATTCAAACATTCAGAATCTTAAGGGATCATAATAAAATGATTGCTATCTTAAGCCACTCAATTGTGGGGTGGTTTGTTATGCAGCGATACCTAACCAGAACAGCCAGCATAGCCCTGAAACTTTTGTATTGATTGGTTTTCCAGCACCTTCCTGGGGCCAGCAAGGTGATGGCAGTAGGAATCAATCAGAAGAAGAAATCTCAAGGACACAGTTAAGTTAGGACCCAAGGGAAGCAGATGTGGCTCAATCAATAGAGCTCCTGTTTACCATATGGGAGGCCCCGGGTTCGCTTTGTGAGAGCAGGCCGGCCCGCGCGGCACGGTGGGCTGATGCAGCAAGACCTCGCAGCAAGGGGGAGATAAGCAGACTCAGAAAAAACACACAGCAAATGGACACGGCAAACACAAGCAGCAAGGGGGGTATAAATAAATAAATAAATAAATCTTTAAAAAAAAAAAAAAAAAAAGGACCAAAGGGGAGGAGCTGAGAGTGCAGGGGGATTGTGAGTAGGGAAGGTGCTGCTTGGAAAGAGATGCAGCTGCTCTTCTTTGCCAAGGGAATCTTCTTCCACCATCAACTTTAATGGCACTAGTTTATCACATAGTACTTCTAGAAGAGACTGCAGGATGTGAATAAAAACATCAGAAAGTAGAGAGCCAAGAAAACAGGGGGAGGGAGAAAATGCCATTTTATGCCACTTCAAATTCTGCCCTAGTGTGCCAAGGGACCATGACTGGAAATAGGGAAAGGCAAGCATACAAAAATCCAAATTATATACAGTCAAGTCTTCAAAATTGTAAAGGAGACAACTTTTGTCTCTTTTTGGACTTCTTTCCTCATGGTTTTCCTCATATTTCCGACCTCTCCTTCCAAGGACTCAGTCTCTGCTTTTGCATCAGTTTGTTAGCTGACAATCATGTTACACTGGCCCTGGACTCCTGGAGCTGCAAAGCCTTAACTCAGCATTTCCCCCAAATGGTGTAGAATGGGTTTGGTTTTTTTTTTTTTTTTAAGATTTATTTAT
>JAQZBX010005132.1:15198-32533 GCA_029593785.1 Cabassous unicinctus | reverse complement strand
TCCTTTATCAAGAGTAGCCCCTTACTTCCTATTGCCCTTTGGCAGTCACAACCACCCCTACCAAGTAGGAAGGGCAGGTATTAGAGTTCCCGTTTTACAAAAGAGGAAACTGTGGTTCAGGTGGCCTAAGTGGCAGCCTCCTGCTCACACAGCCAAATGAAACATTTTGTTTATCCATTCATTGGTTGATGGACACCTGGGTTGGTTCCAGCTTTCGGCTATTGTGAATAATGCTGCTATAAACATTGGTGTACAGCATTGGGCCGCAAGATAGAGTTGGCCTGATACGTGCTGCAACATGGAATAACCTTGAGAACATTACGTTCAGTGAAGTAAGAAGACACATGAGGACAAATATGGTATGGTGTCATTTTAAAGAGATGCCTAGAAATGGTAAATTCACAGTGACAGAAAGTAGATTAGAGGTTCCCTAAGGATGGAGGGAAGTGGGAAGGGGGGGATGTATATTTGGTGGATACGGAGCGTTTGTGAATAAAATTAATGGGGAAAAAAGAGAGAGGATGTGTGCTTCTTTATGCCTTCCTCCATTCTGCCGAAATGTTCATGTGGTGCTGAGTCTTCTTCGACCCCGCTGGTGCAGTCTATACCCTCATTTTGGCAATAAAACAAGACAGAAAAAGCCTGGAACATTTTTTTCATAAATATTTAAAAATAAATTACAGTATTAAATTCATCCATAATACTTCAGTACGCATATGAAAAAAAGAGTATTGTTCCTCCTAACCATTATTATGACACCTAACACAATAATAATCTCCCTAATATCATCTATATTCAGTCTATGTTCAAATTTCCCCAAATGGGGTCTTGTCTTGGCTGTGTTTTCATAGCAAGCCCATTGGTTTTTCCTTAGATTGGGGACTACTGCCCCCTCACAGTCTCCTCTGCCACTGGCCACCTGTCTTGAAGGTTCATATTAGTGAATGGAAGTTGTTCAGTACTTCCTGATCATTTGCACTTGGAAAGTTAGCATAAACTGTACTGTAAGAAGAGGTATGAGTGCTTTTTAAATTTTATTTTTATAAATTATCCCACACCAAGTTTATTTATTTATTTATTTACTTTTTTCATACTCCCCCCTTCCCCCAGATGGTTTGCTCATCTGTCTGTCTGTCTGTCTGCTTGCCTTCTCCAGGAGGCTCCAGGAACCAAACCTGGGACCTCCCACATGAGAGGCGAGTGCCCAACGTCCTGAGCTACGTCCACTCACCGCCGGCTGCGGAGTCTGCTGGTTTGTGGCCTCTGCTTGTTGTGGTGGGGGCGGAGTCTAGCAGGAGGCGGCATCTGCTCATCTTCTTTGGGAGGTACCAGAACCTGAACCCGGGACCCACCCCCCCCATGTGGTAGGTGGGCGCCCAAGTGGTTGAGCCACATACGCTTCCTTAATTTTATTTTTTTGAAGAGATAAGACATTCACATGACTCAAACATTAAATATGTTTGTAGTGTAAAATGTCCTTTCTTGGTTTCCACCACCCCAGCTCCTGTCCCCAGCAAGGTAATTACTGTTATTAATTTCTTCTGTGTTCTTCTAGAGCCTTTAATGCACTCTCTTCTATACCACTGACCTTTTCGTCAATCATTGTGAGATACTAGGATTGTTTTGATTTGCGTAACTTTAGAATGATTCTTGAAATCAAGTAGTGTTAGTCCTCTAACTTTATTATTTTCCTTAGTTGTTTTGGCTCTTCCAAGTCCTTTGCATTTCCCTTTGAATTTTAGAAGCAGCTTTTCAATTTCTACCAAAAAAAAAATGCTGAGAAATAGATTGGTATTGCACTGAATATGCATGTGCACGTGCACACATGCACACACACACACACAAACTTACTTCCCTTTTACTCCAAATGAAGAATGCTGAGTCCAGGTGTCTTAAAAATATTTTACATTAAGATTATTTTCAAAAGATGATACATCCACACAGTAACAAATTCAAAACATAGTGAAAAGTATCTACCCTCTTCTAACACCCAGCCAAGCAGTTTGTCCCTAAAGGCAATCTTTGTTACCGGTTTCTTGGGAATGCTTCTGGGTTATTCTCTGCATCGTCTTATATCCTCTCTCTCTGTCCCTCTGTCTCTCTCTTTTTTATAAGAATGGAAACACATCATACACATTGTTCTGACCCTTGCTTTTTGTCAATCTCCAACGTATTTCAGAGCTTGCTCCATATCAGCACATATAGTTCTGCCTCATTCTTTTTAATAGCTGCAGGGTCCTGACATCGGTGCTTTAAAGCCATGCATTTAAATGAGTCTTCCTCCATTTGTTCCTCTCTGAAGTTTGTGATTACACAGGCTTAACCCTGGCAGACCCTGCATCAGCCAGGTGGCACTTTTCTATTCCAGACTGTTTTATTGTTGATTTATAGGTCCAAGAGATTATCAGTTTATTGAGGGCAGAGACCCAATTATCCATAGCTGTATCCTTCATTGCAAAATAAAGTTCTGCTCTGCAAATAGCAGATCCAAAGACAGAGGAGAGCACAAAGTGTGCATCCAGCCAGCTCCAACTTTGTAGAGTAAGCGAGGGACTCAGCAAGAATAAGTATCCTTTTGATTAGTGAGAAGGTGGTTTCTTAGAGACAAACTCTATATACTTCAAAGGCTGCTCTGAGATCCAAGATAACACCCCTTTGTATTGAGGTCTATTTATACATTATTTGTCTTCTGGAATTTTCTCCACAACATCCTTTGGAAAGGGTTTTGAAAATCATTAAATCTGGCCGTGGCTGTCCATGGTGATTTTAGCAATCAAGCCATGTTTGGGCTGGGGGCGGAAAAGGGAGAAAATAGGCTTGTGCCAAGTACTTTCTATAGTGGAGCTGTTTCACATTTACAAAGAAGTTCCGGATCCGTTCTGCCCTGAGCCCCTTCTTCAGCAGTGTGTGCCTTTGTCAGAGCCCGGCTTGCCCCCAGACACAGGCAGAGCGATGAAACAGCTGTTCATTCATGAAGAACATTGGCTGTCTCCATAACAACCATATTCTGTCAAAACACTGGACGGGTGCTTGGGTCTCCTGGCCTGGCTGCAAATGCCTGTGGTTTTTCATTGGGTCCACCTGAGTGCCAGCAGGATTGTGAAGCAGGTGGGCTTTTGGAGTCAGCTCCCCACTGGAAGGAATTGTGACTCTGAAGCTAACAAATCGGTGGGCAAAGCACGCTGGTTTTCTGAGTCTCTTCTGAAATGACTTTGAAATCGATACCCGGGTATGACTGTAAGATCTAGCATAAAGGAAAGTGCTTTGTTCAGTCTGTGACTTATTTTCTTGGTGATAAGCTTTACATTTTGTCTGGGATTTTTTGTTTTATTATAGGTTAAAGAGATTTCATCAAGAACAAGGATCATTTAGTTACTATTTTGAGTCTTGTTTTATTTGATACTGTTAAGCACATGTCCACTGTAGAGATAGAGCCCTGAGAGTTATGAATTACTGAACATTTTTGCCCTTCGAACAAAACTGACATCTGTAGACACTGATAATCAATAACTGCATAAAATTTGGCCATATGATTTTCAATATTCATCACATTGTTTAAAAGATTTACAAATTCATGAACATAAATGTACATCACTACAATTTATTAACAATGTCCTATAAACAATAAATGCACCATGAACACAAAATAAAATATTAAAATCCATGAAGACTGCTGATACCTGCTGAATTTTTGGTGACTTTAGCAGCTCAGCCCGACACTCAAAGAGGAGAGCAGCTTAACATGAAAAGATTCTGTTCTAGTTGAGTACTCAGGTCACTGAAGAATTTAAGTTCAGGCCCAGTGGGTCTGCGTCTTCTTGGTTGTCATAAAAATCTGGAAGACTCTTCTTCCTTGGTTATGCTAGACATTTGGCTTGCTAGAGCTGTAGCCGAGAGGACCTGTGGTGGCTTGGAGCTATGTACCCTGGAAAAACATGTTCTTCATCTTAATCCATTCCTGTGGATATGAACCCATAAAGGTAAGTAGGACCTTTGGATGAGGTTACTTCAATTAAAGGGGGGCTCAATGGAATGAGGATAAGTCTTAATCCTATTACTGGGGTCCTTTCTAAGCATAATGAAATTCAGACACACAAAGAAAGCTAAAGGGAGCAGCCAGAAGCTAGAAGTCAATGGGGTGAAGAAGCCAGGAGAGGCTGCCATGTGCATTGTTATGTGACAGAAAAGACAAGGACCAAGGATCACCAGCAGCCAGTCCTCAAATGCCACAGCCTTCTTGGAGAAATCATCGCCTTGATGATGCCTTGATTTTGGACTTCTCCTAGTCTCTGTGAGCCAATAAATTCCTGTTGTTTAAGCCAACCCATTTATGATATTTGCTTGAGCAGCCAGAAAATTAAAACATGACTTGAGTGAGAATCTCCATGGGAAGAAAACCACACTGTACTGATGATAAGGACGAAGGAGAGAGTGATGACGGTGGAGGTACAGCCATCAGATGGCCAGGGGTGGGAGACATCTAGAGGAGAAGAGACAACAAGCCACAACCAAACATATAAACATGGAAAATCGTTTATTCATTTATTCACTTATTTATTCATTCAATAAATTTGATGACTCACTATTGAGTTCCTACCTTGTATCAGGCACTGTTCTTAGAGTTGGAATACATCAGTGAAAATGATAAATATTCCTACCATTGTGAGCTTACATGCAGTGAAGAGGAGAGACAGTAAACCACCAACATAAGCAGTAACAAAAAGCATAATGATGACCCTATATATTTTGTAATGTGCTTTAATGGTACATGAATATCTTTTATGCCCATTATCTTGTTGGAGGCAACAGATCCTGTGAGGTATATTAGGATAAGGCAATGAAGCCTAGGCTCCAGGTCACATGGTTAGTAAAAATAACAATAGTAGCTAATATATACTGTGTTAGCAATTGTCCTGAGTGCTTTATAGATGTGTTAATTCGTTTAATCCTAACTAAAACCCTAGAAGTTGCTTTCTACAACTGAAGCATAGAGAGATTAAGTAACTTGCTGAAGGTCAGATTGTGATCAATGCTGAGCCAAGATTTGAACTGGTACATGTAGAACCGTCGTAAGTCTCATCCCTCTCTATAGTCATCATGCCTTTTGAGTGCACACCTTCTGGGCAGATTGTAAGCTCCATGAGAGCAGCTCCAGGCCTGTCTGCTCCACCGTTTTATTGGGCACACTTCAGGTGTCCACAAAGTTTGGAAATATAGGCAAATATGCATAATGTCCTCAAGGACATCTTAAAAAAAATAATAACATATGATCTGTTTTCAGACTTTATGGACATCCTGTAGGTACTCAATAAATGTATGTTTTATGAGTGAATGAAACCTGGGTCCTCAAATCTTAACTTCCTACGTGACCACCCGTACTCTCTAGATAGTTAAAATCTATTTCCTGCCATAGTTCTCTTTCTAAAAGTGCAATTTGGGGGGGGGGGGGCTGGGTGAGGTGGGAGGGGGGAGTAATTATCTGGCATTATCCAAGAAGGAAGATTGTTTTGCCTTCCAGGGTCATCCTTTCCTTTGATATTTAAATAATTATTATGCAGGTCACATGCTGTATATCTACAGAAGGCCCAGTCCCCTCTGCAGGCATCACTTCTAAGGATCCTGGGTGAGGGAGTCATAAATTGTCATAAATCCATTGGTTGCTGCTTCTCTCCTCTTGCTGTGGATTCTGCTCTAGATTTCTCCCACCTCTAGCCACCTCTTGACCACTTTGATGTCTGCATAGCTTCTGGTTGTGTGCTAATATATCTCTCCCCTCCTTCATTACTGATAGAATTTCTCTGATGGTTAACTGAACACACCCAAAAATAACAACAGGGATTTTATTGGCTCATGGCTTTAGAGGCCAGGAGGCTTGTTTCCTCCCAGAGTTGGCAATGTTCTGGTTGGCTGGCAATCTTTGGGTTCCTTGACTTTCCCATCATGTAGTGATGTCCTCTCCTTTCTTTTTCAGGTTTTGTTGACTTCCAACTTCTGGCCCCTCCCCATGGCTTTCTCTATTTCTGAATTTCTCCTGCTTATAAAGGACTCCGGTAATCCTGATTAAGACCCAACCTCACTCAGTTGGACCACATCTTAACTAAAAATAACATCTTCATGAGCTCTTATTTACAGTGGGTTCACACCTATAAGAATGTGTTTTAAGATTAAGAACACATCTAAACTTGGAAGATATAACTCAAGCCACCACACCAGCCTGGTCTGCTTCTCCTTGGACTTTTTAAAAATGAGATAAACAATTTTTTTCTTGTTTAACTTTTGTTATTTTCAGGTTTCTATCACTTTGCAGGTGCACTTAATCTTTACTGATACAGTGACTGTCTGATTTGTTTTATCTGATGGACACAGGCCTTTATTTCTCTTTAGTTCCCCAAGGCACTGCTAATATGAGACTATTAGTTATAACTAGCTCCTCTCACAAACTAAAAATACAGAAAAGCAAAACTTAGCACCCAATCTCAGATATCACTGCTCTGGAAATCCATTGGCATTATCTCTTCTCGGGGTTATCCCTTCCTAACTCTTCCTTGCTGCTACAAAGCTGGGGCCAACTCCTTTCCTTCTTTCATCAAGGTCCCCCCTCATTCTGCTACTGCCAGACCCACCTTCTTTACATTACTTAAATGCCAATCACAAGAATGACCTTTCAAAACAGTATTAATTACATGACGTTGAATGTTTAATGTCTCAGTCTGAAGATTCTACTTTTGCGTAGGGACTTACCTTATTTGCATCTACATGACAAAAAGGATTTGCCAGTGAGATCCCTTCCAAAACTGGTGGAGACCTTCCCCTCAAAACAAAGTCCAGCTTCCATCAATCAAGATTGATGTGTAGCAATATTAGCATGTTCCAATTTCCAGCCATCAGATATACGGATGTCCATTGTCAGAATGCACTTCTACAGTTGTCAGGATGCTTACAGAAGGGGAGTGTAGACTAAAGCTTTAAAATCTATAGGTGTGCCCAAGTGGCCAAGCTCCACCCATGTATCTGCTACTCCTTCATAATTCTGACCCCTGTTGCTGGGAGCCGGTTTCAAATACAGTGCGCCAATACCATGCTGGAGCCCCTGCACCAGGCTTGCACACTTCCCAAAGAAACCACAGTAAAGACTTTCTCCATCTCATTTGTTCTCTCATCCTTGTGACCGATCCTGGTGTTTTCCCCCATGGGACCCCCACCCTCTCCCCAGGGAACTGACTATAATAAATCTTTCTAACTCTTGAGTCTCTCTCTTTCAATCTGCATTTGGCTTTACCATACCACACACGAGGTAATATGAACAAAATAATTGGTGCAGCGAGTGTACCAATTGGGCCCTAACAGGAGAGAGGTGCTAGCACCTACGTTGGTCTTAGCTTACTAATGGAATTGGCCAGTGGGCAGAGGTGGCCTGGAAGGGCGCAGCGGCTTGCCAACGAGCTTGTGCTCTGTCCATGGCAACTGTGCTGTCTGTTTGGGGTTTGCCATCACTTCCCAGCCTCATTGTGGAACTTGAACTCCAAATCCTCCCCGAGCGTGCACTGCTTCAATGCCAGGCATAGGCCTCCCCCACGTATGGTACCTTTAGGGTCCGGGGGTGAGGTGCGATGCCAACTACCAGGTTCAGGAAAGGCTCCCCAAAAGGGGAGGAGCCAGGCTACCCCTAGTGCCATGCGAGGTGCCTTAGCCAGCCAGCCAGCTGCACCAGCAAGCGGCTGGACACATCTGAGTCGTAATTTGCTCTAGGTATTTGTCTGATCCAGTGGGATAGCAGGAGACTGTCCACAGGCAGCCCAAGAACCTTGAGAGGGGCTGGTGTGGGGCACCCGCTCCCTCGGGACTCGAGATAACTCCCTCGAAAAAGCGGTTGTGTTGGGGCCGGCAGCTCCTGTGATGCTTATTTCGCATCTCTCATACTACTTTCCCCGACTTGTTGGGCTATGAAGGACACATCTTTGGGGACCGGTGGCACAAAATTTCATGAAAAGAGAAAAGGAACATTTTGTTTCTCACTCTCCCCAAACTCCTGAGCAAGTGTCTAGAGTTACTTGATGGGGAAATGGACGTGGTTCAAACAATGGAGCCACATAGGAGTGTCTACCATATAGGAGGTTCAGGGTTCGATTCCTGGGGCCTCCTGGTGAAAGACAAGCTGGCCTGCGAGGCGAGCTGGCCCACTTGGAGTGCTGGCACAGCAAGATGACACAACAAAAAGAGACACAGAGGAGAGACAATAAGAGACGCAGAAGACCAGGGAGCTGAGGTGGCACAAGAGATTGAGCTCCTCTCTCCCATTCCACAAGGTCCCAGGATCGGTTCCCAGTGCTGCCTAAAGAGAAGACAAGCAGACACAGGAGAACACACAGAGAGCAGACAGCAAGTGCAAAACAATGGGGGGAAGAGGGGGAATAAATAAATAAATCTTAAGAGGTACTTGATGATCGTAAAACTCCCCACCAGTGTGCTTGCGCCTATTAATATGCAAGGAGCCTGGTATTTAGATCAAAACCAAAGCCACCATAGCTCTCTGAGATGCTGAGCTTGTCCCCTGGGAGGTTGACTGGGACACCTTGGAAGAAACTCAGCAGCCAAGAGCAGGGCGGTAAATACACAAAGGGAGAAGATGGTCTGGGAGAGGCAAGAAACCAAAACCCAAACAAGAAATTTTACCCTTTGAAGAGACTCAGTTTATTCTAAGAGATTTTGTCTGAAAATGAGAAGGGGGCAGATTGGCTTCTTTGGGTCTCTGTGATGGGATCACAGTTACAGAGGTCAACACAGGCCACCCACCAGCTATCTAATCTGAGATCAAATATCTATCATCTTCTGAGGGATCCACAAACTTGACATGCTCATTTTTTACATAAAATCGGTGGGCTCTGTTCAAACTGGCTGCTGCTGCAAGAAAAAGGGAGGGCCCGAGATGAAGATAACACAGGAAAAGTAGAAGTGGCTGCCAACTCCATTGTAGCTAAATTTACCTAGTCAATGTCACTTATCACGCTGGATATTCATGGCTGGGGAAAAGGCCCACCCCACTTTGGTGTTTATAATTGCCAAAGCAGATGACTCCTGAAAGACCCCTGATGAGACCCAATAAGTAAATAAAATTAGTTCAAGTTTTTTACTTCAAAATTGGCTTGGCTAAAGGAGACCCCAGGGATCCCCCACCCCTACTGCCTCTTCTCTTACTGCTCCTAAAGTGTTGCCAGATTTCTCCTGATATAAAGGCTAGCTGGGGAATCCTACTTCCTCCACTGACACCTTACAGGAAATGGAAACTATTGCCCCAACACAAAGAGCTGTGTGAACCACCAAAGGAGGAGATAATAAATTATACCTGGGTATAATCCAAAGATGACCAGGGAAGATTTTCCAATGTTGCCATTAGATCTGCCCAGCCATTACCTGATAGACTGGAATGGCCAAGGCTTGCTCCCATGAAGGCCACCTTATTCCCCACTAGTAAGGGTCCAACTTCCTGGAAGTGGAAGGTGCCGAATCAAAAAACAAATTTATCAAATACAATTGTTGGTGAGTAGGCTGTTTCCGTTTAATCCAGGTGTTTGAGCTTGTCTCAGATCCACTGGCCCAACTTCATCCCCTGAGAGTGCCTGTGGAAGCCAAGCAATCAAAAGTGTTCCCCAAACAGATTTTTCAAGATGAAAAGTGTCTAGAGGCATTTCCCAATTTTCTCGGGCCTCCTGGCCACCATGTATGGTTGAGTGCCTAGGTGGATTCAAGACCTCACCCTAGGACAAGCCCATACTAGATGGCTTAACTGGAGGGCCTATACGCAAGACCAGTGATAGGGCCAAGAAACTGCAGTGGAATAGATCCTGGCCAAGGTAGACCGTCATACATTCTTAGCCTGCACTCAAATTTTACCCCAGGATCTAACTTAAATTTATGGCCAGGCTCCAGTTATAAAATACCTGGGAAAGACCTTAAATATCTACGTACCACCTTGGACTCACTGGCATTCCAACGTGCTTCCATTAAACAAGCTATGTGGTCAGGCTCCAAAAGCATTGCCCAAGATGGCTTAGCCTTTGCTCACTGTGCCTCAGATAATCCCCTCAAAAAACTAAATCTAGTTCCCATGCACAGAGATGCAAAGAGGGCCCCCAAATTGCCCAAACTCACTTAAAAAAATTATATATATATATATATATAATTTTTTTAAGAAAGATTTTTAGATTACATAAATGTTACATAAAAAATGTAGGGGATTCCCATATGCCCCACTCCCTACCCCTCCCACACTTTCCCACATCAACAACATCCTTCATTAGTATGGAACATTTGTTACAATTGATGAACACATATTGGAGCATTGCCACTAAGTGTGGATTATAGTTTGCGTTATAGTTTAAACTCTGTCCCCACAATTTTGCAAATTATGACAAGATATGACAGATAATGGCCTGTATCTGTCATTGCAACCTCATTCAGGACAATTCTAGTGCCCCCATTTTACACCTCTTTTTCCCTCTCCCTCCCCTCAGAACCTCTGGTGGCCACTGCCTCCACATCAGTGATAAAAGTTCTTCCATTGTTAGAATAACAATAAGTCTGTAGTAGAATAATAGTAAGTCTACTCCAGTGCATCATTCATTCTCCAATCCTGAGGATTCAGGGATAGGGATGCCTACTTTGCCTCTAATTGAGATGGGGCAGATGGATGGGACTATCTTGCTTGCAGTCGTAGACTCTCTCTGTTCCTTGGGATGGTCGTTGTCCATCACCAAACTCACTTTAAAAGCATAGACCCTAAAACTAGGAGCCTCAAACAACCGGAGTGGGTAGCATTTGGGAAGGATTTCCTGGACCTGGACAGATGACATCACCCAAGCCCATGAGACTGTTAGTGGAGATGACCACACTGGTTGTGACACAAAAGAACCCCCTTCTTAATCTCACTGTTTACAAAACTACTGTAGCACTAAGGGTGGTAGGAGTAGACACTAGAACTACTAGTCTGGCCAGACAAATCCAAATGAGTCAAACCAGCCAAAAATGTCAGTACACTTGTCTCCTTTGCCCAAAAGATATATATGGCCCTAAATTTAGCTAATCAAAGACAAGATTCATTGGCCCAAATGGCAGTAGATAATAGACTGATCCTGGATTACCTTTTAGCCATACAAGGGATATTATGTTCAATAGAACCTCCTATTACATATAAATTAGTAATACTGGGCAGGTCTCCAAGATCCCATAACACCTTCAGAAAGCTATTTATACTGTCTATGCTATCCCTAAATTATTCAACAAATACCAGTTGACCCTGAAGCTTCTGATTTATTTTCTTGGTTACCTCCCACCCCTAGATAAATAGACAAGTTGGTTTAGAAGAGATTTCTAGAGATTACTCCTCATTATAGTGGGACTCTGTGGCATTTTAAAGGGTAACCTGCCACTAAATCCATCTTCTAGGTTACTTCAATCTCTATACTTTATAAGTGTCCTCCATAATATAGGTCTCCTCTGTGTAAATATCTTCTATAATCACACAAAGATTCCCCCAAATACTCATATAAAGGATGATCATGTTAAAGCAACACTGGACTAATTGTATTAACCACACTTTCTAGCTTCTGTAAATTGATGCTTTAACAGCTGTAGGCATCCCCAGGTGGCCAAGCTCCATCTGTGTATTTGTTATTCCTAGATAATTCTGACCCCAGTTGTGGGGCACCACTTTCCAATGCAGCCCGCCAAGCCCACGCTGGCGAGCCCCTGCACCCTGCTTGCATGCTTCCCACAGAAGCCACAATACAGACACTTTCTCAGCCCTACTTGCTTGCTCTCTCTATGCTTTGTGACTGCGCATATGGTTTCCCTCATGGCCCTGCTTGGGGATCAGCCTCTGGACTTACCATGTCTCACTCAAGGGTAACGTGAATAAAACAGCGGGATAAGCAGAAAACTGATCAAGCCAAGAAAAATGGAGCCAAGAGAAGACACGAACAGTTTTGCTTTTGGATGGAGAAGAAAACAGCTAAGACTGATGAATACTGAGACCCATCAAACTAAGCAGAAGTGAGTACTGACTAAGCTCACTGTGGAAGGAACATCTGGGTAAATTAGCTAAAATTTCTTAGACCATACACGGAGGCAAATTGTAATGTTGACAAGTGGCTTACCTGCAGCAAGGCTTGAGCAGAAAATGTATTTTTAAGCTGGGCAGAGAGTGATGGGTGTGGCAAGGAAGAGGCAATAACAAATAGCTGTGAAAAAGGGAAGTTAAAACTAAAGCACGCATGGGAGTGGAGGTGGCTTAAGTGGTTGAGTGCCCGCTTCCCACACAGGTCCCGGGTTCGGTTCCTGATGCCTCCTGAAAATAAAGACAAACAACAAGAAAACAAACGAAAAAACCAACTCAGCAGAGCTGATGTGCCTCAGTGGTTGAGTGCAGGCTTCTCACCTTACAAGGTCCTGGATTCAATCCCTGGCCACAGTATAAAAAAACTGAAAAAAAAAAACACCAAAAACAAAACTAAAGCACACAGCTCAAGTTTATATTGTGGTAACATATATATAAACACAAGATTTCACATTTGAATCATTTTTAAATGTACAATTTAGTGGCATTAATTATATTTACAATATTGTGCTACCATCACCACCACCTGTTACCCAAAACTTTTCATTACCCCACACAGAAACTCTAACTATTAAGCAATAGCTCCTCTTTCCTCCTTCCACCCACTTTCCCAGTCCCTGGTAACCGCTAATCTACTTTCCGTCTATATAAATTTACCTATTCTAGATATTTCATATAAATGGAATAATAATATTTGTTTTTTTGTGTCTGGATTATTTCATTCAGCATAATGTTGTTAAGTTTCACCCATGTTGTAGCATGTATCAATGCTTCACTCCTTTTTTGAGGCTGATTTATATATTCCATTGTATTATACCTCATTTTGTTTACCTATTCATCTGTTGATGGACACTTGGGTTGCTTCCACCCTTGGGTTATTGTGAATAATTTTGCTACAAACATCAGTGTACAAGTATCTGTTTGAGTCCCTATTTTTTGTTCTTTTGAATATATATCTAGCAGTGAGTTGCAGGTGCCACTTTCAACATAATAATTCTATTCTTAATCTTTTGAGGAACTGCCAAACTGTTTTCCATTGCAGCTGCATCATTTTACATCCCTGTCAGCAATTTATAATGGTTCCATTACTCTGCATCCTCACCAACATTTATTATTTTCCATTTTTAAAAAATAGTAGCCATCCTAGTGGGTGTGAAGTGGTATTTCATTGTGGTTTTGATTTGCACTTCCCTCATGACTAATAGTGTTGAGCCTCTTTTCATGTGTTTATTGGCCATTTGTACAACTTTGGGAGAAATATCTGTTGAAGTCATTTGCCCATTTTAAAATTGGATTGTCTTTTTGGTTGAATTATGGGTGTCTTTTGAAGCATTGTTACTGCAATACACAAAATAGTCTACTTGTGGCTGCTTGGTGCCTGAGCCTGGCTTAGATCTCTGGGAGACAGAGCTTACTTGCAAACATTTTGACAGAGGCAGAGTTCCAAGGATACTTGTATGAGAGACTGAATCATGTACGCCTCCAAAAGACATGTTCTGCATTCCTGTGGGTGTAAACCCATTTGTAAATAGGACCCTTTGACTATGTATTATGGGTTAAGGTTGGACTCTTTTGTGAACAGGAGATTCTAAAATCCTACTTAGGTGTGGCCAAAATGAATGAAGGCAGGCCTTAATCCATCTGAGAGGAAATTTCCATAGGAGAGGAAATTCTGAGGTAGCCAGAGGAGCCAGAAACCAGAAGCTGGAAGAGAAGACACGAGGAACGAGAGCTCACCATGTGATGGGAGACAGAGATACAAGCCAAGGAATCCCAAGGATTGCCAGCAGCCAGCACCAGGATTCTACAGACTTTGGGGAGAAAGTATAGCCTTGCCAATGCCTTGATTTTGGACTTCTAGCCTCTGAAACCATAAGCCCAACCATTGTGTGATATTTGTCATAGCAGCTCTGGCAATCCAAGACACCTTGCATCAAAGGTGCGTGGCACCTGTGCTGAAATAAAATACAAAGAACATCTTATATGTTTAAGTGCTAGCTTTATTAAATATCACAGACAGGTCATTTCTAGGCTAACAGAACAGGTTATCTTTAAGATTTATGAACCTTTGTATCTATCTACTTGGGTTTAGGTCTGATTTCTTTGAAAGCAAAAGGAGACCCAGATGAGCCCTCAGTGCCTGTCCACATATAAAACTCAATCCAACTGGTTCTTAATGCTTTTTATGAGCTCTTGAAAGGGTTGCTTCAATTAGAAACCAACTATTAGGGACAATGGCACTAAAGAATGCTGATGGAAAACCATTGAGAGGGTAAAGAGAAGATATGATGTACAAGACATTCTCACCTGACAAAAATAGGGAGGGGCCTTTTGATGAAGGGAGGAGCTTAGAGAAGAGAGAGGAAAAAAGCCAAGAAGACAAAGTAGCCTTCTCATGCCCTCACCCTGCTTCTGCTGGGTAGAACCTTGAGTAATTGAATGGGTGTAGAAAGAGGATACTGGGGGGACAAGAAATTGTGAGGAGACGGGGATTAGGAAAATCAGATAGGTTATGAGTAATCTGAAACCTTTTTGGCTAGTGCCCTGAAGAAGAATCAAGCTTGGCATTCCAAATGGTGCCACATTCAACATGGCACAGGCGTGATGGGAGGTCCCTATTGAGATGGGATGGAGATACTATTCAGTTTCTCGGGGTCGTTTGCAGCTCTAGGGGATCCAGAATCTCTGATGTACTGAAGGCTGAGAAGTGGGGGTTACATTAAGCTATCTTTGGCCAAGGGTAGCCCCTTCAACTTGGTGCCTAGTTCTTTTGCTATAATTCCTCTAGCTTAGATAACTTGGTTGCTTTATAGTATGACATGATGTCCAGGCTTGTCTTGTCCATTTCCAGTCTCAGGCATGGGTACACCTATTTCTCCAAGGAGCCCTGGTTCCTTTCAATGGGAAATAATATTTGGAGAACATGCTGGATGCTGGGGATGCTCACTGCTACTAGGTTGGTTGTTTTTATAAAAGACTTTTCAGTGGAAAGATATAGGAAAACTTCTAATATGTTGCATTTCAAGTATATAATAATTTCATAATACACCCAATTCAAATTTAGGACCACAGAGTTTTACTTAATCTCTTCTATCTTACATCTGTATCCTTTTTAGAGACCAGTCTCAAATCAGCAACACCACCAAATATATGATTCCTGGAAACAATTTTCTACAAATATCTTTTTTCCACTCTCCTTTGCAGTTGACTTGAGACTCTGCAGGATGTATGTACTATCCAGAGGTGTGGGAGAATTGATGCCTCCCGAGAGACCCTTTGACCACAGGCAGCTGGGAGCCAGTGGATCCATCCTTCCATTTCTCTCCTGGATGGGCAGTCTTTGTTTATGCAGCTCTCAGGAGAGAGACCTACAAGACAGAGCAATCAGTCATGGCTGAAACTTCATGTATGTCTCCGTCCTTCTCTGCCTCACTCCACTTCCCACCTGATTCCTTGGATAAATCAGTAGCACATTAACCTTTGCTTCAGGTTCTGCCTTCTGGGGGGATCCAAATTATGATATTTGTCCAAGAATATGTGCATTCTAAAAAGCTTGTTCCATTTTGCACTGCCAATGGGAAAATAGGTGTCTTTTCTCCAAAGCCCTGAGAATGACCAAAACTTCTGATCTCTGTCAATCAGATAAATAAAAATAATCTTGTTGTTTTCATTTGCATTTCTTTAGTTATGAAAGAAATTGAGTATCTCTTCATAAGCTTACTGTTCATGTTGTATCTTACCTTTTCTCGTCCTTTGCCCATTTTTCCTATGGAATGATTTTATTGATTCAAGAGCACTGTTTGTACTAAGGAAATTTATTAAGGCAACTAGGCTGTTGCTTGTCATATGTGGTGCAGATACATTTTCTTAGCTGGCATTTTTTCTTCAGCTCTGCAGAGGATTTTGATTTTCATTGGTGTCAACTTATCAATTGTTTCCGTTATGGCTTTTTCTTTTGCCTCAAACCTAAAATGGTCTTTGTCTCCAAGACTATAAATATATTCCTCTATGCTTTTTTAAGTCTTTTTATGTTTTTTACTTTTTACATTAAATCAATGATATATCTATGTATGATTTTTGTGTAAGGCATTCTATAATTTTATTTACTGAGAAACACAAAGTTCAAAATATATTAAAGAAAAACCTGCTTCAAATTAAGAGAATTCCTGGTCCTGGGTATAAATGAATTTTTAGTTTGCAGTACCAGAAAAAAAAATCAGTGATCCTTCTCCTGGAAATTTGTTCTTATGAATATTAGAATTCTAATATTAATTCTAATGTAACATCTTTTAAAATATGAGAGGCTGTGTGCTTGAACACTTTTATATACACTTTATTTATAATAAAAACAATTAGAAACAACTCAAGTGTCTAATAAGAATTAATTCTGTTATTTTAACTTGAAATATGTTTTCTTTAAAATTACAATGGTCAAAACAATATAAAACCCTAAAAAATTCTTATGAATTATTGTTAAGTAAAAAAGGGAGCTATAACGTTGTATTTATGCAATGACTATATAATATATAAAATAACATAGAAAAATGAAAACGGAATGGTTTCTCTCTGAAAATCTGAGATTATTTTCTGTTTTTTAAATTTGTATTATTGTTACACTGTTTATTGGTACAATAATTTTTAATCCCATCATATGTTATTTATAATATATCTGCAGACCATTTTGAGATGAAAAGTCAAAAATGCCTTTTGGGTGATGGAGAAAAAACAGAAGTAACCACAATGAGATCTTGGCTTAGAAAAAAAAAAATGACACTTAAAGATGTTAAGGCTACATGAGGTAAATAAAGTCATGCTGATTTTAAGAAAAATGCAAAATATTTTTTTGAATCTCATACATGTGGAATAAATCAGCAGATGAAATTGTTGCCTCCAATATGAAACTTGAAAAAGGAATCGGACACAGAGATAGAGAAAAATATTGTGGCATTTATGTTGTATGTTTTATGCTATTTTAGGTTAACACAAACATGTTAGTTTAAGTTACTATGGTAAACTTCATAGCAGAGGCTTTTGATGGTGTTTTCCTTTCCTTGGCTGCTCAAGCAAATACCATGCAATGGATCAACTTAAACAATGGAAAGTTAATGGCTCACGGTTGGGGGAAGCTGATGTGGCTCAAGAGGTTGGGCATCTGTCTACCATATGCAAGGACCCGGTTCGATCCCTGGGACCTCCTGGTAAAAAGAGAAAAAAAAAAAAAAA
>JAQZBX010005132.1:0-15098 GCA_029593785.1 Cabassous unicinctus | reverse complement strand
GATGGGGGATCGCATAGAACTGAACACCAAAAAAAAAAAAGAAAGTTTAAAAAAAGAAATGGCTCACTGTTGGCAAGGCCAGTGCCGTTTGAAGAACTGACAGAGGTTGACAACTTTTATACTGAAGAAGTAATTAAAAATAAAATCTCTAGCTAACCCAAACAAATCCTTTCCACAAATTATGGAAGAGAAAGATGGAATACACATTAAACCAGACTGTGACCTGCATCACAGGTACTCTGCTAAAGAGATTGTAAATGCAGAAAGAAATCTCAACTTTTTATATAGCCAGGCAGATACAATCCATTATATACATGTCATTTGCCTTTATCCAAAGGAAAAATAAAACGTCTAGTATCTTTACGAGAGGTTATGAAATTACAGTATGGAACCAGTACCTAGGTTAAACTTCCACAGAGCCAACGAGACAAGGCAGCATCCTCTTTGATGTTCACATTTCAAAAAGATGACTGCAAGGTTCCAAGAAAGACATTCCTGGGAGGAAAAACTGGGGACTTATACAGCTTTCAAAAAGATTTATGTACATCTCAAAGAGACATTGGGAGGATTTAGAATTACAAGTTTTCTAAAGGAAATGGTCAAAGAAAAATGGAGGGGTGAAAGATTATTTTGGCACCAGGAAAAATTTTTAACTTTTTTTAGATTCATATTTACCCTTCCAGTGGAGACTGCTAATTGTCAACCATGATCTGTTTTCTTCTTCTTCTTCTATAGCAGTAGAATTGAAGCTGATTGTAAAGCTGCTGAGCTAGAGACCACATTTCCCAGCCTGTCCTACAGCTGGATGTGGTCCCCTTACTAGGTTCAGGCTAATGGAACGTAAGCAGAAATGTACAACTTCTAAGTCATCTCAAATCCAGAGGATAGGGGGCGGATGTGGCTCAAATGGTTGGTGGTTCAGTCCCCAGGACCTCCCGGTAAAATAAAGAAAAATATAGAAGGTGCACGGGTGTGCCATCAGGCCCCGAGAGTGCGTGAGCCCTCAGGCCCTGATGAACCACACAGCAAGATGATGACATAACAGCAGAGAGACGCAGGGGAGAGCCAAGACAAGACGTGCTGAAAAACCAGGACCTAAGGTGGCGCAGGTGGCAGACTGTCTCTCTCCCACATCGGAGGTTCCCAGGATCAAATCCCGGTGAAGATAGGAGGAGAAGGATGAGAGGAGAAGGCAGGAAACATACACAGAGAATTGCCCAACGAATGGACACAAAAACCACAAAAACGGGGGTGGGGGTGTTTAAAATGGATAAAGAGTAAATAAATGAAAAAAATTAAAAAAACACACACAAAACCCAGAGGATAAATGGTCTGTCCTGGAGTTCTCTCTTTTCTTCTTCCCACACGGATACAAACACATTTCATCCATGACCCAGATGGAGATATCCCACCCAAAGAGATGAAACAAGATGGAAGGAACCTGGGTTCCTGGATGGCTGCATGGAGAAGAGCTGCCCCACCAACCTGATCTATTCTTTGTGGCATAATTATGTGAGAGAGGAACAGCTTCTCTTCTCAAGACTTAGAATTTTGAGACTTTCTTGCTAGGTCCCAAAAGCAGTTGGTCATTATTCTGAACAATACAGGACATGAATGCATATATTAACATTAATATAGAAGTATCAGTGTCTCCAGTTGGGGGCTGTTTTCTGGAGCTTTGACAATAAATGCATATTACATGAGGATTTAAGGAATGGCTACCTCAGACCTACTGGATTTCAAGGAAGAGCTGACTTGTTCAAACTCTTTACAATATTTGACCAAACTAGTTGCAAATGAATGTGGACACAAGTTTTGTTATGAGTGCCTCTTAAGAAGTTGGAAGGAAACCCCTTGTGGGGCCACCTGCCTTGTATGCAAGAATATTTACAAGTTGAGAGCTCCAAGGTATAACCTGCAGCTAGGAATGATGGTTTTAAGAGCAAAGCATCTGAAACCTCAGACTTCAAAAATCACCACTGTGAGATACACGAAGAAAATGTGAAGAGGTTCTGAACACAAGTCTCATATAATATTCACCATGGAGAAGCAAAAGAAATCTTCAAGGGTGAGGTCAAGGAAATTCTGAATTTTCTACACAAGGCATTAGAGTCTCACAAGAGAGGACTTCCCTTGGAGAAAAAGGAGCAGGCACCAAGCTGTAGTCATTGAAGTACCAGTGCAAGATGACCAACTTTCCCAAGGTGGTTCTGAGAGGGTTGAGCATGGAACAAGGATAGTCAGAATGGATGAGAACATATTCAGTGGCTATAACCCTGGATGGGGGAGCATCAAGTCTTTATCTCATTGTGTCTCTGGATTTGAAGAGTATGGTTAATTCAGGAGTCAAGCAGGACCTGATTGACCAATTGAAAGATTTGATTATCATACCATCATGGGACCCAGACCTTTACCTCTGGATTACATTATTGGGAGGTGATTGAGGGGAAGAGAAATGAGTGGGAAACAGGAATCTATAAGGCATCCTGCATTAGAAAGAATGTCTCTTTCTCCAAAAAGGATTTATATTTGTTGAAGTGTGCTTGGCATAGACAATACTATTTTTTCTGTAACCCCAATTCTTTAGTATTAGTTCCTCTTGTAATATCTATTACAAAAAGAAAACAAAACAACCAAGTCTATTACAAGCAAGGTGGGGATTTACTAGATTATGACTTGGGGGCTAATTTATTTTATGATGTTATGAGAGACTACCCCCTTCTTTGTTTGCCAGTTTTGCCAGTAGGACTGCTGCATCCCATCTTTCCTTATTCTCACAATATTCATGGGGATTCTGTATCATTAACTATCTGCCCAGTACCCAAATCTTAAAGAACAGAAACATCCCTTTAACTCATCTAAGAAAAGAAAAAGAAAGAAGAGGAAAAACAAAACAAGCTTATAGAATGATAAATAACATGTAGACATGGCTGCTGCTCCCAGGAACTTATAATTAGACTCATAATGCACATTGACACAGTTTACCAGGCTAAAGACTGAATTAATTGGCCGAAACCAAATACCATTTGCTTTCAAAACTGTAAGCAATGAAATTTTTAACTGATCCCTAATAAAGCATTGACAAAACTAGCATTAATTATTCTAACAGAAATTTAAGAACTATATATATGACTTGGTAATAATCAGAAGAGCTTAAGACCAAGACTTCAAGTTGGCATCTACACTATTGGAAATAACACAAATATTAAGATTTAATAACATGAAGGAAATGTTTTTATTTATATCTCAGACACAAACTGAGATTAATATAATAACCAGATGATGTCTCTGCCAAAATTATTTTCCCTTTGCCCTCATCTTAAAAGGGGTGATCATTGAAAATTAAGTTATTTGCAACAACTTTTCTTGGGAATGTAAAACTAACAGAAGTTATTATTTTTCTTTTCGTTTTAAAAGGATATCTGAAGAAGCATGTTAGGCATAGGCAGATAAATCCCGTGAAAACTACCAAGTCTTAGAAAATACAGGCTTTTGCATTAGGTAATTTGGGGCAGCAGAAACAGTTTTGTTTTTTTACAAATAGTCTAGTCTTAAAATGTATACTAAAATTTGTGAACATTAGGAGAACTTTTTCTAAAGAGATTTACCCATAAAATCTTCATTTTTGGCTTCCCTTTAACATAAGGTCTTTGGTACTTTTCTATAATTTCATATTTTCTTTTTCTTGTTTATTAAAGATATTCCATGAATAGTAAACAGTCAATAGTTTGACTCTAAGGAATTAAAGTTAATATGTATTGCTAAAAAACATTAATATATTAATATAAAATATACAGCAATTTCCTGTATTATATATATATCTTGCCTGTATTTTATGTATTTATATATTCACATATACACACAGTATATATATAATATTTATAAAAATCTTGCCTTCTAATTTCTTCACCAGTTCATAAAAGGAAAACATTTTAATAACAAAAAGGTAGGAAGGGGATTATCTCAAAACAAAACATGTCAATTTAGCTTCCTGAAAACTCAGTGCTTGCCCTTATTTTTCTCACTTTGCAGCTAACTAGGAAGTGATTCATCACAGACCAGCTTCAGAACCTGCATTGTCCTTTAGGAATTGTTCCTCTTCATGGAGGAAAACATATCTGATTTTGCCATACAGAAGGGGCACGTAATAAGTAGCAGAAAATAGACTGCCCAAAAGTTGTATAATAAAGGCCTTGTAGAGAGAGGCAGAGGGGAAAACTTTAAGGTAAGTCATTCATTCATTCATTCAACAGCCATGGATGAACTACCTACTCCATCTGGAACTGTGCACCTTGTTGAGATTACAAAGAAGAACAAGGGTTAATTTTTGCCTTCAAGGAGTTCACATTCTTGTGATTTACAACACAGTAGACTCTCTTGTGGTCAGTATATAGTTAGACTGTACATTTTTATCCAAATTGACCATTGTAAATTTTTTTAGATCATTCCCTTTTGAAGCCATTATTTTATAGTTTGATTAAAATCTAACACTTTAAAAAAAAAAAAAGAAGAGATATTTGCCAAGGCTTTTAATATGGGAGTTCAGAGATATCCGAATCAGATTGGGGGACAGGGAATTTTGGAAACTTCCAGAAAGAGGTGACACTCGAATTCTGAAATTGGACCCAGAGGTGCCACTGGTAGGGGAACAGCCATCATGAAAGGTGCCGACACATCTTACATATGGGAATAGCAATCCCTATTAGGAATTCACAGATATCCTGTACAGCATCACATGTTCATATTAGTAAGATTTTGAATAGTTAGTTCATCACCTAATAGAAAAATACAATGAAAAGGAGCTATGGTTTTTTCCTTGCTGCTTTATATTCAGATTTTTATTAAATTGATGTTTGAATAAAATAACCTCAGAAAAAAACTAGACCTTGTCGCCTACAATCAAGACACAATGTGCCAAATGATTTGTCCTTAGGGTAAAACCAATTTTCTCTCAAACACAAAAGGCATTCTGTACTAAATGAGCATGACAAAAAGATCCTAAGGAAATGGGGACTTTTTTTCAGTGTTGGTTGAACAGATGGTGAAGGTTACTTCTCCAAGCCGAATATTTAAAATTAGTTTTTAAAGACTCCTGCCCTGAGCTCACTCCGTTCTTCAAATAAAGGTTTCTTCCTGAAGAAATCAAAAGCAATAAAATTACATACTCATGTTTGAGTGAGTCTTGCTGTACAGCAGGAAATCAGGCAAACACTCGTCTAAATAATTCATGGTTAGGATCTCATTCCATTGGCAGAAGACAATAGAATTTCAAGGCAAAGCTTATCAGGAATCTGTAGCACCAATTTGTTTTCTACCCCATAGACGTAGGAAAGCTTTTAAATAAGCATTCATCATTTTGAAAGCTGTTCATCTTCAGGAAAGATTTGATAATATCCTTTCGGTTCCAGCCATGTCTCTCCTGCACGCATATGTTTATCATAAACGTGAGATCTAAGAACAAATCTGCTCTCTGTCTGGGGTGATGTGTACACTTGGCTGTTGCTTTCCCCAACCAAAGCCTAAGCCTGATAGCCTTGACCTCCCAGGACATGAGGTGCAACCTGATCGCAGCTGGTCAGCTATAATAAGAACAGAAGCTATGAACAATCCTGTGAAGTCAGGAATGGCTTGGAGGCAAGCAACTGAAACCCATTTGAATTAGCTCAGGTACAGAAGGGATTTATGGAAAGAATTCGCCATGCAATCTCTCTGACACCCAAGGAGAGGGAACCTGGTGGAGCTGGCCTTATGGGAATGGGACTAGAGAAATGTGAGGCAAGACCAGCTGCTCCATTCTCATGGGACACGTGCTCGATTGCTCCTCCTTCCCCAGAGTCTGCTGCATTCTCCTGCCTTTTAAAAAAATAACAGCTCTATTGAGTTTAATTCACATACTATAAAATTCACCTTTTTAAATGTATGAGTCAATGGTTTTCACTATATTCAGAGAGTTGTGCAACCACTATCTAATTTCGGAACATTTCATTATTCCAGAAAGAAACCCCATACCCATTAGTGTTAGCAGTCACTCCCCATTTCCCCTCTTCTCCCAGCCCCTGGTAATTTACAGATCTACTTGCTGTCTCTGTGGATTTTCTATTCTGGATATTTCATATAAATGGAATAATACAACACATGACCTTCTGTGACTTGCTTCTTTCATTCAGCATAATGTACTGAAGGTCCATCTATGTTGTAGCATGAATCAGTACCTCGTTCCTTTTTATTCCACTGTATGGATATACCACATTTTGTTCAACCATTCATCTGTTGTTTTCTACCTTTTGGCTATTGTGAATAATGCTGCTACGAACATTGGAGTAGAAGTATCTGTTTGAGGCCCTGTTTTCATTTCTTTGGGGGTATGTACCTAGAAGTGGAATTGCCTCTCATTGTGGTTTTTATTTGCGTTTCCCTGATGGCTAATGATGTTGAGCATCTTTTCATGTGCTCAAAGGCCATTTGTATATCTTTGTTGGAGAAATGTCTACTCAGATCCTTTACCCATTTTTAAATTGGGTTATTTGTTTTTATTCTTAATATATATTCTAGATACAAATCTCTTATCAAATACATGATTTGCAAAAAATTTCCCTGTTCCATGGGCTATCTTTTCTCTTTCTTGCTGGTGTCCTTTGAAGCACAAATTTTTTTTACGTTTGATCTATTTTTTCTTTTGTTGTTTGTGCTTTTGGTTTTATATCTAAGAAACCATTGCCTAAACTACGGTCAAAAGATTTATGCCTATGTCTAAGTGTTTAGCAAAGACATTTAGGTCTTTGATTCATTTTGAGTTAATTTTTTTTTTTGTATGATATGAGGTAGGGGCCCAACTTCAGTTTTTTGCATGTGAATTTCTAGCTGTCTTAGCACCAGTTGTTGAAATGAGTATTCTTTCTCATTGAATCGTCTTGGCTCCCTTGTGGAAAATCAATTGACACTAAAAGTAAGGTTTTGTTTTTTGGACTCTCAATTCTATTCTGTTGATCTATATGTCTATCCTTATGCAAGTATCACACTGCCTTGATTACAGCAAATTTATAATAAGTTTTTTTTAAGTAAACTTTATTTCCACTTAAAAAAATAAAATAACAGACAGAAGGCAGCTTAACAAATTATGGAAGCATAACTTTAAAAAATTCTGTCCAGGCTCATTTATCTCATTTAATCCTAAAATTAAATTCAATTGTTTCTCCAGTATTCAGAAAGTTACATAAATGAGCACAGATTGGTTAAATGACATGACCAAGGTCTCCTTGTTAATGAAGAAAATAAAAATCCTTAATCATATTCATATCTAATAAAACTAAACTCCAATTCTTTTTTTGAACTTTAGTGTTGATATAATACCTTCTTTGCCTTTGCTAAAAAATATTACAATGTTACTGTTAACAGTAGTCTATAAGTTACATTAGTTGTATTTTTCCCATGCATCACCATATTCTTAACACCTTGTAGAACATTCTTGTATTTATATTATTAACCACAATCCTCATCTACCACGAAAGTCACCATGTTGTACAGTCCCTAGATAATCCTCTAGCTATTTTTCAATTAACATTAACCTCCCTAGACTACCCCTTTCAGCCACAATCACATTTATAACTCAGCAGTGTTTGCTATACTCATTAAAATGTGCTACCATCATCTATATTCATTACCACATTATTTACAATAGACCTTATTAAACATTCTACATATATTCGGTGTCAGCTCTCCCTTCTAGAGCCACATTTTGTCTCCTACTAACCTATACTCTATAGTTTAACTCATCATATTTGGTTCATATCAGCGAGACCATACAATATTCAACCTTTTGTGTCTGGCTTATTTCACTCAACATAAAATCCTCAAGGTTCATCCATGTTGTCATGTGCTTCCCAGTTCATTTCGTCTTACCGCTGAATGGTATTCCATCATATGTATATACTACACTGTTTAACCATTCATCGGTTGACTGGCACTTAGGTTGTTTCCATCTTTCAGTAATTGTGAATAATGCTGCTATGTATATCAATGTGGAAATATCTGTTCACATCCTTGCTGTCAGTTCTTCTGAATATATTCCTAGTAGTGGGATTGCTGGATCATATGGCAGTTCTATATTTAGTAAGTTTTAAAATTGAGATATGTGAGACCTCCAAATTTGTTCTTCTTTTTCAAGATTGTTTTAGCTTTGCTGGGTCATTTGTAATTCCCATGTTAGTTTTGGGATCATCCTCTCAATTTCACAAAGAAATCAACTGGGTTTTTTGTTTGTTTGTTTGTTTTGAGGTATCAGGAACCAGGGATTGAACCAGGGACCTTGTGTGTGGGAAGCCAACGCTCAACCACTGCGTCACATCGGCTTCCCTGAGATGACTTTTTTTCAGTTTGTTTCGCTTTTTGTCTGTCTTTGTTTTTTCAGGAGGCACCAGTAACAGAATCCTGGACCTCCCAGGTAGGAGGCGGGCACTGAACTTCTTGAGCCACATCTGTTCCCCTCAACTGGGTTTTTGATAAAGACTGCATTGAATTTCTAGATCAACTTGGGGGATGTTACCATCTTAACAATATCAAGTCTTTGGATCCAAGAACATGGGGCATTTTTCCAGTTATTTAGGTCTTCTTGATTTATTTCAATATTTCAGTGTACAACACTTACATTTCCTTGGTTGAATTTATTCCTAATTATGGCAAATACTTATGGAGTCATGTACCCAGAAAAAAATCATGTTCTAAATCTCAATCCATTCCTGTGGGTGTGAACCCATTGTAAATAGGACCTTTTGAAGATGTTGTTTTTAGTTAAGATGTGGCCAACTGAATCAGGATGGGTCTTTATTGTATCATTGGTGGACTTATAGGAAAAAACAATAACATGCGGAGGAGCCAGAAGCTGGAAGTCAACAGAATCCAAAAGAGAAAAGAGAAGATATCATCATGTGATGGGAAAGCCATGGAACTCAAGGATTGCTGGCCAGGTAAAATCCTATTGACTCTGGGAGGAAAATAGCCTTCTAGACTCTAAAACCCTGAGCCAATAAATTCCTGTTGTTATGTTAAGCCAACCCATTTTGTGACATTTGTCTTAGCAGCCTGGGAAACTAAGACACTAAATTTTATTCTCTTTGGTGTTGGTGTAAATGGCATGTTTTCTTAATTTCATTTTCAGATTGTTCATTGGTAATGTGTAGAAATATAACTGATTTTTTATATTGACCTTGTATCCTGCAATCTTACTGAATGCATTTATTAATTCTAATAGGTTTTTTTGGTGTATGGGTATATGATTCCTTAGGATTTTCTATATACAAGATCATATCATATGCAAATATGGCTTTATTTCTTTTTTTTCCAACAGGGATAACTTTTCTTTTTTTTTTTTTTTCCCAATCACCCTGACAATACAATGTTGAACCAAAGTGTTGAGAGTGAACATCCCTAAAAATTCCAGTACAATGTTGAACAGAAGTGGTGAGAGTGGACATACTTGTCTTGTTCCTGAGCTGAGAGGGATTGCATTCAGTTTTTTGCCATTAAGAACTCTAGCTATTTTCAAAGATGAACTCTCTTAGCCTCTCTGCCTCCTTATGATTTCAGCCTATTTTTGCACATTACTGTACAAACTTCACCCTGGCTGTGCCTGCCTTTCAGTTGAAAGGCTCATCATCCTTTACCTAATCCTCTCCAATTCTAGAAAGAGAAAATCTGATTGGCTCAGCCCAGTCTAGGGACTGGCTTCTATATTAGTCAGGATTCTCTAGGGAAACAGAACCGACAAGAGATTTCTGTAAATCATATGATATTTTATAGAATTGTCTCACGTGTCCATAGGCATGCACAAGTCCATATTCCGTAGGGCAGGCTGCAAGCCAGGGACCTGATGAAGGGCCTCGATGAGTTCCCCAGGAGACACTGGCTGCCTGAGGTTAGAGATGGGAATTCTCTATCTGAATGCTGAAATCACTTTTCCTTTTAAGGCCTTCACCTGATTGGATGAGATGTCTCTCATTGCAATCTCCTTGGATGATTGTAGATATAATCAGCCATAGATGCAATCAACTCACTGATGATTAAAGTCCATGAAATGCCCTTGTACTACAATTAGTCCAGTGCTTGCTTGACCAAATAACTGGGCACCGTTACCTAGCCGAATTGACACATTAGCCTAATCACCACAGCTTCCCTTTGGTCAGGTGTCTGCTATGGTCCAAACAACTGTGGCTAGGGTAGAAGGCTGGGCAGAATAGACGTGGCAGCTGAGGGCTATCTCTACCTCTAGGGCAGGGGTTCTTAACAAGGGGTCCGTGAGCTTGAATTGAAACTCAAAAAAACATTATTCTTGTGGGGCCATGTTGGTGTGGGTGTGATATATTTATTAAATAATACACAGTATAGTGTGGACTTAGTAAGGGGTCTGTGGTTTTCACCCGACTGGCAAAAGGGTCTGTGGAACAAAAAAGGTTAAGAACCCCTGCTCTAGGGTGACCAGCTCAACCTGGCTCGTCCAGAACTTGCCCAGTTTTTGCACTGAAAGGTCCACATCCCCAAACCTCCTCAGTCCCAGACTGACCAAAATGGTTGTTTGCCCTGTGCTTCCTCCTCAGCAATACCTGTGTGTATGTGAGGTGGGGGTGTGTAATTTATAAGTAGAGGGGGGTTGATTAGGAGGTAATAAACATAGTCAGAAAAATGCCTTTGATTATCAAAGTAAATCAGATTGCTTAAGCAGAGGGAAGCACACTCAAAATTGAAGTTCTGGAAACATTATCAATTTTTATTGGGCACTGTATACCCAAGACTATGATATAAGACAATTTTTAGACATGGTCCTTGGAAAGACAAGACCAACACACAAAATAGAAAGAAATGCTATTCTTACAAAAGATCTAAATCTGGGAGGTTGAAATCTGATGGCCCACAAGCCAGGGATGTTGTGTTCAGCCAGCGTGGCGTTTTATAAAACTTGTGAGATTCCTGTAATGGCTGCTTCCTGGAAGGCGGTGTCACGTGGAATTTCCTAACCTCAGCATCTGGAGCTCCAGGAAAGGAGTATTTCAAGTCAGATAGAATTATGTATCTATACACCCTGATTCTTCTTTGGAAGCGTCAGCCTTCAAGAGCCCAGGATCATGACCTCAGTTTATACACAATTGTTGATAGTTCTCATTTCACTGCTTTTGGTGCTGCCTGTTGTTGAAGCAGTGGGAGCCGGAGATGCAATTGCTGTCTTACTAGGTGTGGTTCTCAGCATTCCAGGCATTTGTGCTTGTTTGGGGGTATGAACAAGTGTGACTTGGAAGGGCCTCCTAAATCAAACCTCACCCTGAGAACCTTTGTGCTATTGAGGTTAAAACTGGGCTTTTGGGGGCGGGAGGGCAGATGTGGCTCAAATTGGCTGGGCATCCGTCCCCATATGGAGGGACCTGGGTTTGATCCCTGGGACCTCCTGGTAGAAATAAAAAAAAGAAGGATATAGAAGGTACGCGATGATGACATAACAGGATAGTGGCACAAGGGACAGTGAAGACGAGATGCGCCGAACAACTAAGGTGGCGCATCGGAGGTTCCAAGGAGAGAGGGCAGGAAACAGACACAGAGAGTTGCCCAGCGAATGGACACAAAAACAGCAAAAACAGGGTGGGGGTAAAAATGGATAAAAGTAAATAAATAAATAAATGGATCTTTTTTTAAAAAGTAAAAAAAAAATTAAAAACAAAACAAAACTGGGCTTTGGTGTCTGAAAGTTCCCAAGAAACAGACAGTAAATGAGGTGGTAATTCCACATTCCTAAATGTTTCCCTATAAATAAGAACAAATTGATGTATGTTACATGGGGGAAAATGTTTTCTTCACATCAAAGAAAGCACTGAAAAAAAAGCAGACTATAATTTGTATTTGCAGGTAGTAAAGGAGGTCAAATAAATAATATGATTGGAATTTGCATAAATAATCCATAGTGTCAGAAGTTCCAAAGCTCACAAAAGAGTGAAAAGGAAGCTCTTGCTCAGAATCCTAGGAAATTGCCATTGTTCACTAGTCACTGCCTCCTGAATCGTTGAGGAGTCTTTACTCCATATTTTAATTAGACTTTTGTTTCCTCATCTCCCAAGTTAATAGTGCACTTAGATATTAAATTTAGTCAAAAATGGAAACCTTTATTTCTTTGGAGGGGGGATTTAGAAAAATGTATACAGCATATTTAATATTGCAATGGAGAAAAAGATTTAATGCAAAAAAAATACTTTATATTGAACACTGACGTGGAGAAAAGATTAATGTAAAAAAAAATTATATTGATTAACGAGCTAACATCCTTCCATGAGAAGTACTATATTAAATATGAGTCCATTATGTTGTACATTAATTAAGAAAAAACAAAAACAAAAACAAAAACAAAACTTGTGTTGGAATGCTTTCCAGGCTCCACGCCCCCTCCTACCACAAGCATTGCCTGCCTCATCCTTGAAGGTGTCTGAGTTTGTAATGCTGACCTAAAGTGTTCTGGTCATACTATTCCTTCTTCTGGTGGTTAGAGAGAAAAAAAGTTTAAGTTCAAGAGTGGAGAAATATAACTAGCTGCAAAAAAAATCACTTACTAGTTAGAAAAATGGTATAATTTGAGAGCATAGTTTGATTAATCAGTCAATAATACTTATTGAACATCACTAGTATTTAAAATAACAAGAGGGAATTCCTAGGAAAGAGTAGAACTGACACAGAGTCCAAGAATCAGAAAATTTACAAATCTGTGAAGGTGTCCCCAGAAGCAAAGCCTGAGATGAGGGTTAAATTGTGGGGATTGTGAGGATTCAATTGCGAGTAGTTCAATGGGAGCTGATTCCAGATAGCCCTGTGGGGACGTGACACAGGGAAGGAAGCCAATAAAAGGCATGGCATCAAACAAATGACCAATGAGAGCCACGTGCCCCCGGGAAAGTCTAAGAGAGAGTCCAACAGGTGCCTCAGAGTTGTCCCATGTGAGGAGGAAGCAAGTTGGGGTGCTTATTCACCAACTCCTGCCTGTCGTCGGTGGAGGACTGCTCCCAGGAGCCATTAAATCCCTGAGAGTTTCAGTCTGTTCCAAAGAGAGCCCAGAAGCAGAGAAGCCGCTGTTGACAGTTGAAGTGAGGCCATGTTCATCGACATAGTGCCTGCTGGCATGCAATGCTCAGGCTCCAGTAGCCTCCCCTCACGTACACACTTTGCTTTCACTCCAATACCCAGATCTTAGAGGGATGGCAAATGTCCGTTCTGACAGGCAGACAGTTTCAGATAGATTTTATCAGTCAGAGCTCTTGACTGTCAAGCATCAACATTTCCCCTAGCTGACTGAAGCAGAAAAGGAATTTATTACTGAGTTGTCGCTGGCTCACAGAATCTCTGGGAAGGGCAGAAGGTCAGCTGCACCACAGGATGCCCCAGTGAAGACCCCGCTGTCCTGAGGGCCTGAGGCTGCAGCTTACAGAGCTGCCATGGACCCCACCACTGCCCCCTGTGGAAATAAACGAAAGCCACCCAAACGGGAACAAGCAGAGGCTATTTGGTCAGAGCTGGCTCTAGCAAGCAAGTCAGCCACCATCAGTTGCGTTTGGCAGAGACTCAAAGGCAGGCAGAGGGGTGAGAAAGCTTTATAGGGGAAGGAAGAGAAGCTTTGGGAATGGTCTGATGGTAGACTGTTGGCATGAGGAAACTGGAAACAGGTCAGCTAGACACAGGGCACCTGATATTGGGAAAGCATTTTTGGCTGTTTTGGGTTGGTCCTGAGTTGGAAGCAGGGGCAAAAATTAGGGAAGCTGGCAGCTGTTGACCAAGTTCTGACCGCTTGGGGGTGATTGCTGCAGACTGTGGTTTGGCTTCCTTGGCTGGTTGCTCTAGCAGTTGTGGGTCCGAGTTCTATTTTCATATATGTTCTGGCTATTATCCATTTGTGTATTTTGCCTCTCACCCCCAGAGTCCGATGTTTCTGTTGTCACCCTCTCCAGGATGTAGTCCACATGGCACCTTCTTTTTCAGATCACTCCCTCCTGACTGGATTTCCTGCCGGAATTTATTTGACTGGAGGACCCAGGACAAAGGGCCGAGCTGCATGGGAGCCCCTGGTTCTTCCCCGGGGGTGGGCGCTCCTATGGGGGGCATTCATCAAAGAGGAAGGGGGTTCAACAGAGGCTGGACAGCCACACCACATGACGAATGTCCACCACATAGTACAGCTAGTGACCACAGAGGTCACAAAACTGTCTGTGGAGGAGGGATCCAGGATATTTCTTAAACCAGTGGATTAAAAGAGCATGCTTCCTCTGTAAATTATCCTCTGAGGGTGAAACTTAAACCTATTCCTCCACGCCAGAGAAAGTACAGAAAGTTTAAAGAAGCACAGCAAATCTTCATGCTCTCACCACCACAAAGTACTCCCTGTTGCTATTTTGACGTATTTGGTTTCCTTGAAATTCTTTCTTTCATCCTTTCTTTACACTGTTGAGATCACACTGTATATACAATGTTATACTGTTTTTTGGTTTAACTCTATATCATAAGCATTGCCCCCACTTCATTCAACTTTTAATACAATCCTTTTATGAGTGCATAATATTCCACTGTGTGACTGCATAGCTATAATAAATGTAGCTATTCCTAGAATGTTGACTATTCTGATTCTTTCATTTTTGTTACTATTATGAACATAAATCCTTGTCTTTGTTTGTAACTGGGATAGAGTTGAGTAAGGAATTACTAAACCATAGGGCATAAATGCTTTTGCCTCTCTTGATCCTAAGTCCACAGGTCTATTTGTAAAGACAGGAAAGTGAAGAGCCTCTGAGGATGCTTATACTCTCTGAGCTCCACTTCTGTAGGAGCAGCTTTCACTGGGACAAAGGGGCAGAGACAGTAGACAATATAAAGAAATAAATATCTGGCAAGGAGAGGCTTTCTGAGAAACTGACTGGAGATGCCTCCTGGTTTGGATTTGGAATACATATTATATATTTGAAACAGATAATTGCTTGCTCGGGCACCCTGAAAGTATATATGAGAGAAGACCTTTGCTAGTGTGTGGTGTGTAAAGAGAGCAGAGAAACTTATCCTGATTTTGAATGTGATAACATTTTTTTTAC
>JAQZBX010005131.1:0-57395 GCA_029593785.1 Cabassous unicinctus | reverse complement strand
AACAGAAAAAAAATTATATGGAAGGATAAGGGGCCCCAAATAACAAAACCATCTTGAAAAAGAACAACACATTTGGGGGTGTGTGACAGTTTGATATTATTGATGAATCCCAAAAAGAAATACTGATTATGTTTGTAAATTGGTCTGTTCCTCTGGGCTAGTGATACCTTTAGAGTGTACTGAATTCAGAGGTTTCCCTTTTACTTGATTAAATTATGACTAGGGCTTTGATTAGGTCACATCAGTAGGACATCGAGTCCCCACCCCTTTGGTGAGTCCCCTTTGGTGGGCAGGGACTCACACAAAAAAATGACATGGCAGAAGAGAAAGTTGGAGTTTTAATGCTGGGGACCCAGGAAGTAAACACACAGGAGAAGAACACAGAGGAGTAGAGATGGCTCCATAGACACAGCAAAGGCCCCAGGAAGAGAGAGAGCCTGATAGTCTACAGCTGACCTTGTAGAGAGAACAGAGCAGCTGAGCTTGGAGAGAAACGAACCCTGGGAGAGAGATGAGACTTATCCCAGCCTACAGCTGATATTGGAAGAAGTTGGGACCATGGACCCTTAAGAGGAAGAGGAAGGCTGGACCCTTGCAGACATCGGCAGCCAGAAAACTGGATCTTTGCAGACGTCGGCAGCCATCTTGCTCCAACATGTGGCAACAGACTTTGGTGAGAGAAGTAACTTATGCTTTATGGCCTTGTGACAGTAAGCTTCTACCCCAAATAAATACCCTTTTAAAAACCCAACAGATTTCTGGTGTTTTGCATTAGCACCACTTTGGCTGACTAATACAGGGGGATTCACTTCCTGATTTTTAAAATTATTACAGAGCTATAGAAATCAAAACTGTATGGTCCTGACAAAGGACAGACATATAGACCAATGGAATCAAATTCAGACTTCCAAGTGACTCCTCTGCACCTGGGGCATGCCCCTATGGAATATGAATGTGTTCGTGTAGTCATAGGGTGTTATCTCAGTGGGTGGAAACCAATACAATAACCAACAAAATATTAAATTCCCATTCTGGAGGGTCCTGCTACATTGTCAAATAGAATGGCAAGGATCTATAGAGTTTATAGGCAGTGCCTAATAAAAGAAAACAGGCCAGTATGCCAAGCCCTCGATATTAATGCTTGTAATTAGGAACCTTATTCTTGTAAAACTGAAACTTAGCCTAATAATATATATTACCTAAGAGTTACCTCCTGAAAACCTCTTTGTTATTCAAATATGGCCTCTCTCTAAGCCAAACTCAGCAAATAAACTCACTACCATCCCCCCAGTGTGGGAAATGACTCCCGGGGCCTCCCCAGCACCTAGGGATTACAACCAAGTGCCAACCAGCAATGCATTTGGAAAAAGACCTTGAGCAAAGGTCTTGACCTTGAGCCATAAGGTCTAAGAGAGTTCAAAGTGAGTCAGGAGCTCATTCCAGAGGTTACACTTATGCACGTCTCAGGCAGATCTAACTGCCACAGTAAACAAAGCCTCCAAACAGTGGTGCTCCCAAGGGCTCTAGAGATATCTAGACACTATAGGCAAGGCACACAACCAGATGAAATCAGCACCCTATTGGTGGGCCTTACCTTGGAATATATCATAAACTATTTCCCCAATGTAATAAAGTCATTTATAATTTCCCTACACATGATTCTTCTACCCCTTTTATTTGAACCTATAATTAGCACTGTACTCATTAAATATATGTTCCAGAGACTTAAATCATCAGTCTATTCATATACCGGTTGAGCCCTAAAACTCCGAGCAGAGTTGCATCCAACACCTACTCTCCAGTTCAATGGATTCGCCCAGGACAACTAACAAAATGATGATAATGGACAACCCCATACCAAAAAACAAAGAGCATCTACAACTACAAGCAAAACAATTCCTCCCATCTGCCCCATAAGATCTAAGCCCCCTCTCAATTTGAAGCAGAGTGGGCATCACCATCCCCCAATCCTCAAGACTGAAGAATGGACAAACATAAGGGGGGAATGCGTCCATTATGCACCACACATTTTGTCAAAACCTATAAAATTGTATGGTGCATAATATAGACTATAGACCTTGGGCAATATCAATGCTTCAATATTTGTTCAATTGTAACAAATGTCCCACACTAATGTAAGATGTTAGTAATAGGAGAAAATGTGGGATGGGGAGATGAGGTATATGGGATTCCCTATACTTTCAATGTAACTTTTCTGTAATCTAAAACTTCTTTAAAAACAAATATTATATGAAAAAATAAAAAATAAAAAAATCTATTTCATCCTAAAGAAAAAAATAAAAGAAATCAACCTTCATTTTTATTGCCAGTTGATTTTTGACAAAGGTGCCAAGTCCACTCAATGGGTGAAAGAACAGTCTCTTCAACAAATGGTGCTGGGAAAACTGAATATCCTTATGCAAAAGAATGAAGGTGGAACCCCTACCTCACATGATATTCCAAAAGCAACACAAAATTGATCAAAGACCTACATATAAGAAACAGAACTATAAAATTCCTAGAAGAAAACACAGAGGAGCATCTTCAGGACCTTGTGCATTAGGCATCAGTTTCTCAGACTTTATATCAAAACAAGAGCAATGAAAGAAAAAATAAATAAATGGAACTTAATCAAAATTAAAATTTTTATTTTAATAAAATTAAGAAAGTATTTCATCATGAAAGTAAAAGGACAACCTAAAAAATGGTAGAAAATATTTGGATATCACATATCTGATAAGTGTTTATTATCAAGAATATTTATTTATTATCCTACAACTCAACAAAAAAATGGCAAATAGTCAAATTTAAAAATGGGCAAAAGACTTAAATAGATATTTCTCCAAAGATGATATATATAGACCAGAAAGCACATGAAAATATGTTCAACATCATTAGCCATTAGGGAAATGCAAATCAAAACCACAAAGAGATACCATTTCACACCCAGCAAAATGGCTACTATTTTAAAAACCAAAACAAAAAAAGGAAAATAAATACTAGAGAGGATGTGGAGAAATAGGAACTCTCTTTAATTGTTTGTGGGAATGTAAAATGGGACTGGCACTATGGAAGACCGTTTGGTAGTTCCTCAGAAAGTTACGTATAGAATTAACATATGACCCAGCAATCCACTTCTAGGTATATATCCAAAAAAATTGAAAGCAGGAACTCAAACAGATATTTGCACACCAATGTTCACAGTGGCATTATTCACAATTGCCAAAAGATGGAAGCAACCCAATGTCCTTCAGCCAATGAATGGATAAACAAAATGCTGGTTTATATACACTATGGAATATTATTCAGCTGTAAAAAGTAATGAAGTTATGATACATGCGTCAACATGGATGAACATCATGTTTAGTGAAATCAACCAGGCACAAAAGGACAAATACTATATGATCTCACTGATATGAAATAATTAGAATAAACAAATTCATAGAGTCAGAAACTATAATACAGGTTACCAGGTGCCAGGGCAGGGATAGGGAATGGGAATCAATGCACAATTGGTACAGACTTTCTGTTTGATTTGATAGAAAAATTTGGTAAAGAATGGTGGTGATAGTAGCATGACATTGTGAATATAATTAACACCACCAAATTATATATTTGAATGTGGTTAAACAGACATTATAGGATGCCTATTTGTTACTCAAGAATAAAAAGTTTTTAAAAGCCACAGGACTGTACATCACAAACAGTGAACCCTACTGTAAATTATGCACTATAGTTATAGTTAATAGTATAATTATAATAATATTGTTTTATCAATTGTAACAAAGGGACCGCACTAAAGCAAAGTGTTAATAATTAGGAAAACTGCATGTTTGAGGGGGGTATATGGGAACTCCCCACTTTTTGCATGACTTTTCTGTAAACCTATTATCTTCTCTAAAAAATATTTAAAGAAAAGGACATGAGGGTACTTTCAGGGGTGATGCTAAATTTCTATAACTTGATGGGCTTTCATGCTATACAAGTTAACCCATTTCTTAAAACTCATCAAATGGTATTCTTGTGAATTGTGCATTTTTCTGTATGTAAAACTTTTACTAAGAAAAAACCATAAAATATTGAATTCTCATCAATGACTTGTATCCCTAATTGTTTATGTGTGAAGTTAAGTGAAACTGCAACTTACTTTGAAATGTATCAAAAGAAAAGGTAGATTGATAAGTGGATAGAAGGATGAATAGATGAAGAGATACATAATAAAGTAAATATAGGAAAGCTTCGATGGTGGACATAAAGCTGTTCACTGTACAATTCTTTCAACTTTTCTGTAATATTTCAATCTTCTATTTTAAAAAGTGAAAAAAAGATTTACTATGCAGACTAAAATTGCTGCTCAAAACAAAAGGTGCTACACTAAATCTTCTCAGAGAGAAAAACTATCCTCTATCATGTCTCCTGTGATTATCATGAAGAACTTTTTCAAGCTTTAAATTCTCTACAATATAAGACTAGGAGATACTGCCATAGTGGCAACACTTAAATGTTTATTAATGCTTTAACCTACTCCCTTCCCCACGAATAATTCCGTTATTCTTAAAGTTTTAGCTTAGAGATCACTTTCTCATAAAAATCTTCCCTGACACCTAAACACTTCCCTCACCACAATGGAGAATCATGGAATCAAACCAGGCAAACGAGGTCTGAGCAAATGACTGCTGTAGCTAATTCTCCATGGGACTCTTGTGTTTCTGCAAGTCTTGTGAGGAAGGCACTCAGTAAACTTTGGTCTAGATAATTTTCTGAAAGATGTCTATATAACAAAAAGCCTTGGATGACAGAAACAGTGCTAGTGTCTCCCTCTGGAGCGCAGGGAAGACATGCTGACTGTTCAGTATAATAAAGGTACCATCGCCATCTGGAGAAAAATGGCAGACATGTTTACTGACTATTATAAAATGTTCCAGTTATCCAAGCTAAAGGTTCCACTTCTGTAATGCAACCCACTGTGTGTAGATTTCCCTGAGACTAATTCCCATTGGAAATCTTAGTGAGGCATTGACTAGTATTTGGTCTTTTATTGAGTTTACAATGCTCATGAATAATGAAGTTCATTGGAGATTAAGAAAATGACCCAAAAAAATCTAGGTAAATTAGTATGGTCTGCTCCACCCTGGAAATTTCTCCTACCGCTTATGTTAAAACCAGGCATTAATTTAGTTGCTATCATGACAATGAAATAAGAAATGTTCTGGATTAAGGTAGATTCCTTTAAAAAAAAAAGTCTCCACTATATGAGTCAAGCACAGTTAAGCAAAAGGACACTAAATCTGCTCCCTCAGCCAGAAAGCAATGTGGCTGTGGCTTCTGAGTCAAGGGGTACCTAAAGTTGAAATAGATGATGTCAGTTGAACCTTATGGTTCAACATAGAACTTTGGATGGACCAAAAATTTTGAAGTATCTTTGGTTGGATCATGAGCAGCTGCCATGCTGCTTAAAAATCAAAGCAAATGCAAACTCTTGCTCACTATCACAGGATTCTTTTTCCCTCTGCATCCTCAATCCTCCTCTCTCCATCTACTGTGACTTCAGCTGCTTTAAGGAGAAAGACCAGTAGGGAAAGAACCAAAATTTTCCTGTCACCAAAAGGGACTGAAGACTGTACACTCCCATCTGAGTCTGCGGGGGAACATTGGGGGTGGAGGGGGAGGGACCAAGACATTTATGAATCCATCAGCATCCTACTTGAACTCATGGGAGGAGGTGGGCACCCAAATTTAACTGATAGGGTTTAGGCAAGCATTGCATTGGGGAGAAAGACAACGTGACTTTGTGTGGGGGTTCTACATGCAAATTCAAGATACTGTTGTTTTTGCTTCTACATCTGAATATAAATGTTCAGTAGGAATTGGTATTCTATGTTTGTATACTTGCAGCTACTAAGTGCCACAGGAGCGACTCCTGACTGGGAAAAGCCACATGTAGAGAAGGGGAGCAGGCACTCCAGGGATGCCTTACTCCTCTGCCATTTGCAACAAATGAATGAGTCAGGATTTCACACAAACGCCTCTACCTTCTGATGCCCAAACCTTTCACTCTAAAATGAAGTCCTGTTGTTGGCAAGTAAGAAGCCTCACAAGCTCTGCCTTGGTTGTCACACTTCTGCCAACAGACGTGAGGCTGATAAATCCCCACAAAATCCTCACAAAACTCAGAGACCTGTTCACTGAGTAAAGTTCCTTGGGACTTCGTAGGCAGATTTACAGTACTAAATCTATCTGGCATTTAAGGAAAAAGTGCCCAGCACCCGATGAACTCTTCACTATTAGAGACAGAATGGGCCTCACTTGGGCATTCTTCTTGCCCCATTACATCAACTAACTGGCAAAGCAGCATCCTTTGAGTTGGACCCAAATCAACAGGCTATGTTAGACATTATCCAGCAAGCTGTGGCACTCTCTCTACTATTGGGGCCCCACAATCCTAATAACCACTTTGAGCTACAATTCTCCCTGTCAAATATAAATGGTACATTCAAGAATGCAACTAGCCTTGTCCCAGTGGTATTTCAGATTCACATGAAAAAAGTGGTAGCTTTCCCTTTGAGGGAACCTTAGGCCCCATTCTACCACCTAAAAAAAGCCACTGGCTCAGTGGAGCTCTCAATTCATCAAGGTTCTCCAAAATGTCTGGGCCTGGTTCACTGAGTGATTGGCTAAGCTGAAGCCCAGTGGTACCCATTGGGCTGCTGCAGCTGTTCGTTGTCAGCACCAGATATATATAGCTGAAAATAGATGAGATCACTCGACTCAGTGGACAGAATTCAAGGGCATTTTCATAGCTCTGTTCAGTATTTCCCTTAATGAAACTTGAATTTTCACTGTCTCTTGGGTTGTTGCCAGTGGCCTAGCTGTTTGGTCTTCCACTTGGAAAACTATAGACTGGCAGAGTAAAGACATCGCTCTTTGGGCCACAAACCGTGAAAACAAATCTTTGATCATATTATTTAGTCACTCATGTAAATGCCTATAGTAAGGAGCCATTCTCTGAAGAGCCCAATAGAATCAAGTTGCTAACAGAGATTGCACCAGACAACTTGCCACAAAAACGGCATGGATCCATCATCCTACAATGCAATGCACCTGCCATCATAGACCATGCACAATATAAAGGATTCAACTTTTCTGATGCCAGACTTGGGACTCATGCCAAAAGCTGAGCAGTTTGTCACTGGCAAATTGATTTCATCATATGTTTGATGCCTTCTTTGGGCAGTTGATGGTACCAAACCACTGCTTTCACTTTTTCAAGTTATTGTGTTGCTGTTCCAGTCCCATCAGCTAACTCGAATCATATTATTATGGCTCTTAAATCAAAGCTGTGTCATGTTTGTGGTTTTATGGACCATTTGCTTTTTTACTATGGTACATTTTTTTATCCCCAAAGCTATCCAGAAATGGACTGAGAATAGAAGTATTTGAAGGATCTTCCACACTTCCTACCATCCACTGGCATCTGGTATCAATAAGCATTAGAACAGCTTCCTCAAAAATTGGCTCAAAAGATTTCTGACTTTATCTCCCTCACTCCCACCTGGTATACACATCTTGGTAAGGCAGTTTGGGCACTGAATATGGCTGTCATCAGAAAGGGATCATTTCCTCTTGGCCATTTCAATGGTAATGATCAGGAAGAATGGAATGGGAGGTTACATAGACTTATCTGAAAATTTAGGATTCTGCCCTAACCATTCCTGGGCATGATGTGTTTTTGTTTGTTTGTTTGTTTGTTTTTTGTTATTTTTTACATCAACAGCAACCCCTGGTTTACCTAAGTACACTCTCAAGTGGTAACCCGATCAGAGGGGTCCCAGGAGATTTAAATGTAATTGTGGTCTAGCTGCCTGGATTGTTTTGTTGGACTATCATGATCTTAGATCAAATGAATAATGACCAATTGGTTGAGTACACTGCTCACTGAGTACCCCCTTCCATGGCCCACATGGATAAAAGCAGGAAACCTTATGGGTCTCTGTAAATTCTAAAAAAATGCTCTTGTCCTCCTTGTACCTGAATATTCTGAGGGGAATATTCTAGGGGATGATTGGAAATAAGAAGAAATTGTAGCTATTGGGATAGAACAAAATGCTTTTGTGGCAATGGAGAAAGAAAAGCAATGCAGTTTAATAATGGTATACCTTAGACCGTAGGAGGTACAAAGGAGAAGGGAACATTAATGATGTTTTCCCATGCAATTCCACTGAAAAAAAGACTAGACTCAATTATTTGTGTGAAAGTCAGGTGTTAACCTGTCTCCTTCCTATAAAATATGTTGGCTTGAATCCTAGGAATGGTTATACAAACCCTTTAACTGTTTATGGAAAAATCATAAATAGGTAATGTGGCACTTAGACGCAAGGATCTTTCCAAATGAGGCTATACTTGATTACTCTGAGGAGGTTCCTAGAGGGATAACTGACTTATTATTCATGAGCATCCAGCAGGCAGTTATCCCTATGATGGGAGTCATCTGATTAGGAAAGTGACGTGAAATTTCTCTCTAACTTAAGCTGAAGCAAGTGGTATTGATCAGCATCAACTCACTGTCCATAGCGTGCTACAGGCAATATAATTGCCCTCTACTTCCTCCCTGAGGACCAAGGCAAAGTCTGTACAGTTGCTAAGACATTCTGCTATATGTGGATTGATGAAGCTGGATTGTCTTGGTCCTAGATCAAAAGGATAATGATCAGTTAGTTGAATGCACTGCTCACCGAATCCCCTTACCATGGCCCACATGGACAAAAGTGGGGGACATACTGATACTCAACAAGTTTTTAAAATGCCCTTATTACTCATGCACCCGAAAGTTTTGGATGAAAGGTCTGGTGCCAGTGAAAAGGTTTCAGGCCAAGAGGAAGGATCAGTACAGGTACTTAAGAAGAAAGCTACCTGACTTTATAAGTTAGGCCCTGATGGCCTATGAGATTTGTTCAACTGGTTGGGTTGGGACCATGGGTCTCTGATAGAGAGGTCAATACTGCATGTTGGCCTCATCTTACTGCTTGGAGGATTATCAACTTAAATTGACCAGATTTGGTTCCAGCCTCTATCAGTCAGATTAATCACAGTGGTCAATTAAGTTATTTATGAATGGGAAAAATCACCTGAAGCCAAGATGGTGTAGAAATGTGGGTTGGATATTGTTAGACAATTCTCCACAGTTATCTTGTATCTCTGCACATCTTGTGAGCTAGACACTAATTGACCTTTGTTCCAGATATGCCTTAAAAGAGCAAAGAGCAAAGGGCAGATATGTTGATAGTCCTGGAAAGAGAGTCTCCCTCTGAGCAAAGCAGAGGCTTGCTAAATGTCCAGCATAATAAAGATACTATCTCCCTTTGGAGCAAAGGACAGGCATGCCTACTGCCCATTCAAAAACATTCAGGTTCCCAAAGCTTTGGGATTCTTTCATGCAATACAACCCACTTTATATATAAGTGTCATCTGGTTCTCTTCACATCACCCTGTGAGAACTGGGGCTTTGGAAACTGGTACAAATGCTGATACTCTGTCTAAAGCTGTGAGTAATAATTTGTGTTTTGTCTCTGACTCAGGAGTCTCATTTCTTATAAAGTGTCCATGAAACCGTGGCCAGCTAACTTATAGCTCGCAAGTAGGGTAAAATCCCAATTTATTCCATGGCAATAGTAACCTTCCTAAACTCCCAAATCTGTAAAAGAAGACTTAAATAACCATAAGTAGAAGGGGAAGATGGCTTATCCATTTTGCTCTCAAATAATCCCCTATAATATACTTATATGCCTAAATCAGAAGAGTAAAAGGAAATGGTTACTAAAACACTGTCAATAAATGTAATATTTTGCCATTGTCCTTCCTTCTGTAAATCATTTGAAATGTATTTTCTTTCTTCTGTTTCATCTATTTTTAATCTTGAGAGAGTAAACCAGTAATTTCCAATCTTTTAAGTCAATGGTAAAGGATATCAAAAAATGTTTTCTCAAACAATATTTAAGCCTTTGTGTTATCTATTTGGATAAAATACTCATTCCAGAGCTGACAAGTACATCCTGATGGTACCTTTAATATGTTAATAGTTTATATATCTTTTGCTTTATCTATATGGAGCAATCTTGTTATAAAATAAAAACAACAAAGAAAAGTAGGAATGAATATGAGATCTTTTATTAACCCAAAACTTTTCCATTTTTTGAATTATAAAACAATACATTATCTTTGTGAAAAATTCAAATATTACAAACATGTATTACTTCAGAGGCTAAAGATTGTCTTAGGTTCATTATTTCCCAAAAGCAACTACTGTTAATGGTTTGGTGCATATTCTCCCAGATTTTTGCTATGTACATACTAACAGAAATGTTTATTTAATATAACTGTGATAGTCTACATGCTGTTTTCATGATATTTATCCTGGACACTTTGGCCTATCAGTACAGTGCACATAGGTATCTTAAGTATCTAAATCTTTAATCAGTTGCTGAGTTGCACAGTATTCCATTACTTTCATATACAAAAATTCCTTATCTGTTTATTGATGGTGTTTAAGGTTGTTTCTACTTTGTTAACTAGCTAGAACAATGTGGCAGTGAATATTCATGTTATTTACATCATTATGTACTTCTAAAAGCATTTCTGTTGGATAAATACTTACTGAGATATAGACATGTTGAATCAAAGGGCTTGCATGAATGAGACTACAGCCCCTAAGCTAAGATGGCCCCAAATTTATAAATGCACAGTAATACCAGGTTAAAATTCAGCTCTCACCTTTGTTGCCAAGGATTTGAGTTTTCCCAGTAGTGACTTTTTATTGGAATATACAACTTCCTCTTCATTATCTTCTCCTTCCATGATAGCACAACTGTCTGCAGCTGGGAGCTCACAATCTTTCGAGTTAGCTGTCATTACTAATTTGGAATATTTGTACTCCAGTCTAAGCAGTGGAGAAGGAAGGAAGGAAGAAAGGAAGGAGGGTAGGAGGGAGGGAGGGAGTGGGGAAGAGGCAGTTTATTTTAATATAAATTAATGATTATTTTAGGTGGTCATACTCCAGCTCATTAAACCACATGGTAGTACAGTTGTTCCACCAAAAAAGCTCCCCTTGCCTATAGTCATAGTACTCTATGTTCATTCATTTATCCACCATCTACACACAAATCTTTTCCAGGAATTCAGATTCAAATCAATACCATTAATTCTACCGCTTATTTTGCATTGACTGAATTGTCCAATTATGAAGAACTTTTGGGGAAAAAAGAGAAACCCTGAGGTCTGAATGCATTTTCTTAATTTAAGAATATTTGGAAACTAATTCACTATAAGGTTTTCAAAAGTTTAGTTGATAAAGATGAGAATGTCAAGCAAGCAAGTGATTTGGTTTTTCTGGTTTCTCTATTTTTGATCTTAGATTTTTTTTATTAGAAAAGTTATAGATTTATAGGAAAATCATGCATAAAATACAGAATTCCTATATATCCACCCTATTATTAACATCTTGCATTAGTGTAGTGTGTTTTTTTACTGGAATATTTTTAAAAAAGGACATAGGACTGTACAACACAGTGAACCCTAATGTAAACCATAGACCAGAGTTAGTAGTAAAAATATAATATTTTTTCATCAAGTATAACAAATATACCACACTAATGGAAGAACACTAATCAATTATTCATTTATATTTACCACTCAGATATTACAATTGTTCCCTCAATATTACATATAGAATTTTCACAGCCCCACTGACTCGTAAATCATTTTTAAAGATTCACATCATGCAACAGATCAATACACATTCAGGGATTAGACTCAATATTCAACTGCAGATTCTTGGAGTCCTGGGGTAAATAAAGGTGATATTTGCCTATATACTTAGTCTGTTTCTTTGCAAATATCTCCCACAAGAAATTGAAAAAGAAAAGGTGGAGCAAAAAGACAACATGATGTCATGAATAAAACAAAAGACACAGGGAGAAACTGTGTTTCCCAATCTTAGCTGTGCTACCATCTACCTAAGTAACCTAGGGGCTCTGTGGTTCTTGGTCTATATAATAAATGTGTCTAATTCGATGATCTCTAATGTTCTGTGATCTATTATCAGAATAGCAGTTGGTTCCTCTGCTAGCTTTCATAGAGGCTTCTCCTATAATTTTCTCACTAGGAGAAAGTTCTTGTGTCTAGGAAGGAATCCTTTTGATATAATGATTAAGTCAAAGTTTCACAACATAACACCTCTGGTACTTATATGGTTTATTCCAATGAGGTTACTTACTTTTGATTCTTTTTCCAGAAGTAGCACGTTAAAGCCACCAGCAAAACGGCTGTGAAAGCTCCCACACCTGCTCCCACTTTTAGCCAAAAGTCAACTGTTTCACAGGTCGACAACTTTTTCTCAGGCAAAGAAATTCCTTTAATGCACCATTTAGGTTCATTCCATACATATAAAGTTTCCTTAAAAATAATAAAACCATATATGATATAGGAAATAAGATTCCAATGCAATTGTGAAAGCTACATGTGTTACAAGGTCAATTTCCCATGTAGAAAGAAAAAGTGTTTTGCTTTTTTTCCCATAGTAGATACAGAGGTTTATTCCATGAAATTCTAAATCCATCTAACAGAAGGTCCAGAAGAGGAGAAAATATTTATAAAAGAGGGAGAATAAAGAAGTAATGAATGAAAATTCAACAAAACCAAATAAGGCATGGGTTTTCAGATCAGAAGGGCTCAGTATATATGCTGAGGAGGTTGGGGGAAAAAAAAAAAAGACGACTCCATCTGGACATCTTTTGGGCTATTTTCCTCAAATTTCTGATGATCCCCGGTCCTTTAATCATATTTTTGAATGAAAGCTTACATTAGTTAATATAGGTAGCTGGCATGGGTTTCACCTGCTCACATTTAGGTCCATTTGCCCAACAGGCTTCTCCCCTGAGAAGAAGAGTAGACCCTGGGCCCTGGGCACATAGGTGCAAAAGGGCTGGCAGATGTAGTGACTGGTATGCAGGCAGGCACACATCTACCACCCTCCTCCTCAGGCTAAAATAAGGAGGGCATTGTTTGGATTGTTTGGGTCATCACTACCCTTACCAGCTACTCTCATCCCCCCAAAGTAGATGACTCAATTTTTTTAGGGCATGTTTTCAAACTGCAAAGTTGTAACTAACCAGTGTATAATAAAATCAATATACTGGGTCTCAATCAGTAACTTTTAAGAATAAACAGATATAGTGTGACAGATCAGAAAAGAAAACCAGAGTACAATGCATGGTTTCTTATATCTTTCAACACAGCAGCCAGTAACAATTGGCATCATGACTATACCCACTACCTAAGAACAGCATTAAATCCTTTGTTGATTTGTGTCTCACTAGATTTTCCAGTGTATGATGGTCCCTTTAACCAACACCCTAACAGAAGGATAACACCATAATGTTTAATTTTATGTTAATATAAATATAATTTATATTTTAAATTTTAAATTTATATTTTATATGTTAACATAATTTATGGTTAGCCATGAAGTGATATGCAGGAAGATCATTTTTACCTTGAGCAAAGGTATCAATCAAGTTTTGGATAAGAATTTTCAACATGCTTTTTAGAAAGGACATTAGTGATTCAATTTTTTTAGCACATGACAATCATAATATTTTCATGTAAAGTGGACTGCATTATTTTTAAAATAAGAATAATGATGAGGTGAGAAATGCAGAAGCATGTTCAAGTTCAACTGCTACATCTATAAAGTGCAAATAATGAAAATACTGAGAAAAATGTTGACCCTAGTTAACTAACTTTGGACTTCACTTGAATTGCATTCTGATAAGAAAAAGTCTGTGCAAAAATTTGTATGGTTTATCAAATGTACAGCACTAAATGAACATGGCAGGCACTAATGTCTAACGACAGTCTTATGAACAAAATCTTACAAGTTCAAAATTACAAAGGTATTTGTAACTCAGAATACTTAACTTTTCAGTATGCTCCTCAGATATTATCAAAGAAAAAAGACCAAATTACTGGCAAAATTTCTTATATCATTCTATAATTGTTAAATAGAAGGCCTTATCACTTTATTCAATCACATATCATTGCCAAGTAAGAAAATGGCTGACACTGCAGCAGAAAAGTATATTCTTCCAGCATGTGGAAATACTGTATTATGTCTAGGGTGAGATAAATTTGATGATAAATTAAAAGCATTCCTCTTGGAGATAAAAGAGTATCTCTTCAAATCTTTTCTACTGCATGACATTTAGAAGTAATGCTTAATACACACTTACAACCTGGTATAGATTTTTGAGATCCAATTTGATAAGAGCACTGATATCACAAGTGGTACAGCTCTTTTAGTTTATTATGGCTGATACAGAGGTCCTGTTGGATAAATTTAACTTCATACCCAACTGGATTAGATATATTTATGGAATGGGGGAAGTGTACTATCAGTCAGTATAAAGTTAAAATAGGACTGAAACACAGTGGAGTTATTTAAAAATCAAAAGGTGTTCAGCAATATTTTGTAGTCAGTTTTTTTCAGTCATGAAGCTTTGGCATTCAAAAAAAAATCTGCCCCTGTTACACTGTGGAAAACACAGTGAAAGTTTTCATTTCTATTACACAAAGCTCACTGAAGAGCTAATACTTTGAAATATTTTCTTGGCATCATATTACTTTTTGCTGCAGTGGACTACACTAACATGTATGAAATCAAATGACATATTTTTTTAGTTGGAATACAATCTCATTTGGCAAATATTTTCAAAATTTATATCTGAGTATAACATAAGGGTATATTTAACTGATTTTTTTTTTTTTGGTATTTCTCAAATTAAATTTGGAACTAAGGTGGGGAAATAATATATTTTAACACGACAAATGCATCAAAATGGCCCAAAATATATCATTCTTGAGTCAAAAACAAAATACTTAAAAAGAATCACCTAGCAACTATCTGTTCCCAAACTTTTAATAGGATGTTGAAGAGAACTTTCTCAATGAAGACAGTAGAATGAAAAAAAAATTAGAGGAATTGTTATGACTTCAATTTCTTAAACTTCTAATCATTATCATCCAGAAGGGAAATATTTAACATCAAAGAACACTCCTGTTAAAGATTATTTAGCTTTTCAAAACCCTTGAGTTAAAGGTGCCCAAAGAAGGGAATGCATCTTGGTTTTTCATTTATTCCAAAAATGATTATAAGATATTGTTTATCATAATTTTAAGTAAGGATAAAGAAGAATTTCCATTGCAAAGCAGAAAAAGGACATCATTACTTTTATGAGGATTAACAAAGAATCATTTTTGTGAATGTGGAATTTTCATCCTTCTATCTCTGTTGGAGTAAGGTAGCCTCCAGGACATCACCTCATGGGCAGCTGTCTCAACGACCTCACTGCAGTTCAAGGGTGTGGCCTCAATTTTGTTGTGTGCTTGTGTTTTCTACCAGGCTAGCCAAATAAAATTACAGCATACCCTAGACCATAATCTCCTTGAAGCATGCTTTACTTTGTAGACACATTTCTTGTGGTGTCAGTTATACCATCTCCATCTTAAATATAACTGCATTCTATAAACTACATCTTGGTTTAATGATATCATTGCATTATAATCTAGGTAAATATCCAAATCCCAGAACTCTCTTGCCAGAAATCATTTTTCCCAATCCCCAGTATATATGGGAGTTTAGCTACCAGACTTCATCTTAAATGCTTATTAATGTCATATTAACTATAATCTTTACCCATGGCTCTGAACCTGACTTTCTATGATATGATTCCAGATGAACCAATTATACCTTCAATGACACATTTCTGCGTAGAAAGCTTTGCCCCTTACCTGAAATCCTCTCTTACAGGCTCCCTCGATCTCATGGAAGTCGTGCTCCGTGCACAGAGGGCAAGCTTCAGCACTCTCCCACAGGAAATAGAATGTACACCCATCACAGGTACCTGCTGGGCACTTACTAACAAAAACAACAACAACAAAAACAACAGCTTTTGGAGCACATTCAGTCCAGTCTGACTCACATTTGAGTTCCTGTTGCATAATGGGGAGCATTATGTTTGTGTCTAGAGGAGACACAAACAGATAATGACAAACAAGCTTCTTGGAGAGCTTTTGGTTGGAGATGATGCCTAAGCTGGGTTAGAATTTTCAGTAGGAGTTAGCAAGAAGAGGGGGAAAGAAAGTAAGGGCATTCCTGTGAGATGGGATAAAATGGTATGATGAAAGGCATGGAAATTACAAATGGGTCACTGTTGTTTGACCTTTTAAGAGTAACTCAGTGACTGAATGCTGGGGATACAGGCAGGCATTTGGGGGTAAAGAGCCTCCTATCTCATAGGTTAAGGAGGCTGTGATTTCTATTTGGTAATGTACTTTAGTGAGGCGGACTTAGGTAACAGAATAATGGACAGGATCATGGTGTCTGGGGGGTGAAGGTAAGACATGATAAGAAAATTGTCTAAACTGAAAAAACAAAACAACCAGCAGGTCAGCACATGGGTCAGTGGTGCAAATGATCATGAGTTTAGCTTGAGAATGACTCTGAGAGGCCTTTACCATCCCAACTCTGCAGATGATGGGTTTTGGGCACAGGTGCAGGATCCCACTCAGCCTCCCACCAGTCAGGGCCTGCATAGAGACGTTTTAAACTGCTGTCTGCTGGATGGATCCATTTCATCAACTTGCCTCTTTCATTTTAGGGACAGATAAACACGGCATGGCTCAAAATTAACCTGCTGTTCTTGCGTACAGAAGCCTTACTGATTGAAGCAAGAAGCTATTTGGAGAAGATTCTAGTGGGAATAACTGTTTTGTTCACGAATTCATTAAACCTAGGAGAATATGGGTCTCTTAATTTAACTACCACATTTCCAATTCCCTTAAGTCAAGTCATGCAAATACATTGCTTTTTATTTGCAAATGACTTAAATTTAATCATCAGAAGCATAAACCTCTTTCAGACTATAACCTGTCCTGAGTACAGGTGCCCTGAAATACCCTATAGTAAAAAAGTAGACACACAATAATAGGTAGAATCCAAACAAGCACCTCTTCTCTTTAAGTTTTTTTTTCCTTTATTAGAGAATTTTTGGGTTTACAGAAAAATCATGCATAAAATACAGGATTGCCACACACCACCCTATTATTAGCACCTTGCATTGGTGTGGAACATGTGTTACAACTGATGATAGCACATCTTTATTATTGTACTATTAACTATAGTCCATGGATTAACTTAGGGTTCCCTGTGCAGTGTTTGTTCCATGGATTCTTTAAAATATATATATATATTCTATTACCATATATACAATCAAACATTTCCCCCTTTAATCACATTCAGATATATATTTCAGTGCTGTTAATTACATTCACAATGTTGTGCTACCATCACCAATAGCCACGACTAAAGCATTTCCACCATTCCAAATAGGAACACTGTACATTTTAACCCTTAATTTCCCATTCTCAAATACCTTTCTGATGATATGTAGTTCAAAACCATAATTTTTATCCTACCAGCAAAGTAAAATACCATATTCTTAGTTAACAATATTCTAACTCACCCTAGAATATAACACCCTAGAATATGTAGAAAAAATTACATGCCTAAAATTGACTGCATTTTTACATGTCTCTCTTTCCAAAGTGTCAATGTAATGTAAACCAAGTAAACATTAGTGGGATATAAAAGAAACATACTTTGTAGCATGCTTCAGAAACACAGGTCCAGCATTATTTGTCAGAGCTAAGAACAGTGGTGAACTGGGTGAGTCTACAGAAAAAGACAGCTTGTATCTGTCTTAATTTCTGTGTTTGTGAAAAGGGAGTCATGGATATGTTCAGACTAAGAAACAAAGAGAGGCTTTTTAAAAAGGTAAGTACAAACAGATAAAAACCATGGCCACATAAAAAAATCACCCCTACTTTCTACCTTCCAGGTCAGTAAAAGCAACTCAGAATTGCTCATTTTAAAACACTAGGGTAATCAATTGGAAAAATTCTTCAAGGACACAATTCTTTTTAACATAATGATAATTGGCAACTTTAAAAGTAATTACACATTTCTGATCACTTAGCAAAAATTGCCAATATGCTTTCCTGCTCAAATCTCTCCTCCCCCAAATTTGCAAAAAGCTCCCGAGAGGAAACTGGGATTACAATTCTAACTGGACTTTCAAGTGATTGTGTGTTTCTGCACAAGTGACTCCACCCCACCTGGCCTCATTTTTGTAATCTGTCAAGAGCAGAATGCCTGCAATACTTCCTTTGCAGGGTGGTTATAAAGGATGAAAATGAGTGAACAATTTTGGAAAGTTTAAAGCACTGTAAAAATACAAAAGACTCTTAACAATGCACACATCACTTTCTAAAGAATTGGTAGAATTACAGGATCTGAAAAAAAAAAAAAATCAAAGAAGACACTGATGTAATGTGTAAAGCTGCCATTAGGTGTCAAAACACTGCAGTGATTCAGTGCCTTTTCCTTGGCAGACTTCAGTTTTTAAAAGATACTTTCAGGTTAAAAGTATTTTCGTTTGGAATCAATTCTTTAATTCTTTTAACCCAACGAATCATTTAAGATGTGAAACATCCAAATGTGATCCTTTGTTATAAACTTAAGTGTCACGGTTTGAATCAGGCCTTCCCTGAGAAACAACAAGGATGAATGCAGCAGTAATAATTTCAATAGCACTTATGTATAAATGAAAATGGGGGAAAATGCAACAGAACAACATAGCAAAAGATAAAATGCATGAATGCTTTTTAGTTGCCAAATATTTGAAGTACTTTCCCTTTGATTACCTGCACCACTGCCATCTCCACACCCCCACCCATTTATCCCAGCTTTTTAAAGCTGGAATGCAAAGTTGCCCCTAACTGTGCTTTTTTCTAACTTTTGGTTTATGTGATCACCATAGAAACCAGTGAGTAAAAACGTCTAAGAAACTAGTAATTGATCATGTATAGCTGGGGCACACAGGGCTAGAGTCCTACAGGATTACCCAGATGTACTGTGAATTCAAAGGACAACCAGATGGACCTCGATGTTATTTTACTGATAAATGAGGAATAGACTAACATCCTTACTTTGCTTTGGGGATTGTCTTATGAAATGGGACAGCTTTGGGAATGTATAAGAAAGATGAATTTCTTTTCCTGGGAGTTCTAAAATGGGATACACGTCCTGAGAAAATAACTGGACTGAGTTATTAGAGTCCTCTTCTAAATGAATCACTTTACCTAAAACAGGATCTACCTGGCTCACATTATGATTTCATGGAAAAGAATATGGTTTATTTATGACCAATTATGAGCTAATACTCAAACTATTATTAATTGTTTGGATTTGCCGAAACTTCACCCAAAGTCCAAAGTTATCAGTACGTTTGATTCTTCCAGAGTTAATCTCAGGGAATTAAGAGGAAAGGCCTCAGTCTTTTATGCCTAGAATACTTACCATTTGGTGTCAGGGCTCTACTGCTGCTGAGCTTCCCTCATGTAAGGCTTTTGTGGGGTTCCTTGGGGTTTCCCCCACCCCAGAGCATTCCGACTGGCATCCTCTGGCATGGCCTATGCTGTCTCTTCTCCCCTCAGCTTTGGCATCTCAGGATGCTCAGCCTTGTTCTGCTGAGGTTGCCTTGTCCTTTGCAGACAGCCCTCTTGAGTGAGATCCAAAACTCCATTGCACCTTACTCTGATTTTGTTTTCCCTGAAGCTAGAGGGTATAAATGGCTTATGACTGATATTGAATATAAGATATATTGGCCCATCACTCTTAGAACCATGGATTTAAAATTCTACAAATCTGCTCCAAAATCTCCCCTTCCAAACAGTCTGCCCTGGATTAATTACCAAAAACCAGCTTCTGATCAAGACCTGGACAAACTAAATTAACTGACACTTCCTAATCTCTTTTATCTATAGCCTCTACATCTTCAGTGGAAAAAAAAAAATCTCAAAATTTTATCATCCTTATTTCAAAGTTGATCCTAAAACTTTCCAAATGTTTTGTGATATTTTGGATTATAGCTTAAGATGTTCATTAGTGATCAAATTGTACAATTTTAGCAATTCTGTATTTGGATTTTTCCATTTCTTGCTCATAATGACTTTTAGGTGTTTTCACTTTGGCTCACAGTGTTTTTATATGTCTCCTCACTTTTTAATGTTCTAAGATCTTATTTGACTTTAATCCTTTAAATTCTATTGCCTTTGTAACTGAACTTGTATAGTGTATATATATCTATTACGTCTCCAGAAATGGTTCATAGGTTAAAAAAAACAAGGGACTAATTCAACCAGTCATTATTCACCGGTTCTTAATAACTTAAAAGTGATAGACTTTTTGGTTTTAATAGTTCTGCCCAAAAAAAACACTGCATTGGCATCCAATAGATCCAATGACTTTGATACAGAGACTCTAAATCAGAGCCTGTGGAATAAACCCCTGGACTGTTCAGCCCCTGAACACTATCAGTATAGACTGTGAATCAGTTCCTTTTGCAAGATACAATATTCCCAGAGTCTACACTGATAATGAAGATGAATTTTGATTTTGAAGGAGGTTTTGGCCAAACAATTTTTAGACTGATTTAGAACTACCTAAGTAGTTAAACATAGTCATAAGGTAAAGGAGAAAGAAAGAGAGAGATGATTTTCCTCTAAGACTGTGTTTGGGCAAAGATGACTCATTTAAAAGAGGGCACCAATAACTCATAGCTCAGTTGAGTTATCCCCTGGGATCAATGTGATATTTGCCTTTTTTTGTTTAGTGTGCTTCTTTGCAAATCTCTGGCTTTGGACGAATTGGAGGGGGAAAATGGCAAACTGATGATATGAATATCTTATCAGGAAATCTTTATTCCATCTCAACTGTGCCACACTATGGCTATGCAAACTCAGTGTTTCTTCATCTATAAAATAAATGGGATTGACTTAAGGATCTCTAATGGAATTTGCCATCTCTATTAACATAGTAAAAATTATTCTTCCCTCTGCCTGTTTTCTAAAAAGGCCTTCTCTATAACCTTTTCACCACCAGAAATTTCTTGTGTTTTGAGAGATTCCTATGGACGTATGCTCAGGTCTAAATTTTTCCTAGCAAATGCAAAGCCTCCAGTTCTTCTGTTCACCTAAGATCATGATTTGGAAAGGCTTTTATGAGGGGCATCTTTTTAGGGATATTAGTGGTTTATTATGTTAGCAGCTTATTCTCTGCTCAGGATAGAAACTGCACTAGATAATCTCAAAAGTCCATTCCAGATCTCAGATTTCATCAACCCAGACACCATACTCTTGACTTTTCATCCAAAATGGCTCACACCCTCCAGACACTTTGTGGAACTAGAAACAGATGACATTTGACTAACCAAACACACAGGATGAGGTTATAATTACAGACCATTTATCAGTCCAGATAATTTGCTGCTCCCTCTAAATTTCACCTGAGATATACAGAGAACACACATCCCCTCTTTTCTCTTTCCTGGTTCACTTTCTGTATATAGACCTCATTTTCCCAGGACTGGGACCTTGTGACACTTTCCCAGATCACCAAGATACAAAGCCCCGACCAAAGTTACTGTTGCTAAAGTAGCCTTGGCCTAGTTTTCCAAGATTCTTGGCCTTCTGAACAGCCAACTCTCCCTTCAGAAACTTTGCCATCAGAGCGTGAGATGCTTCTCAGAGCAACTTCCTGGTTGCCTCTATCTCAAGATCTTAAAGCTCAAAAAAAATAAAAAATAAAAAATAAGTCTACTTCAAAACTAGCCTGAGAATGCTTGCTCAACCTTTCTTCAGCGTTAGTAGAAAATCTTCATTCAGCCCTACAGCTAAAAAATTCCAATTTCAGGACAAGCTGCTCTTTGTCATGCTCTGATCCCTGAGCTCCCTCTTGTGGCCAAATGGAAAATTGCAACAAGAAAGAACCAATGGTCAGCATAGGAGTAGCTGCTTAGAGCTGTGGTCCTCAAACTTCACTGTCCATCATACTTGTAAATAAAGTTTAATTGGAAATATGGTGAAGGATGCCAACGTGCACACACAGAAAACTAAAATGCATAATAAAGTTTGAGACTCTGTCTCAGGAAAAAAAAAGCCAGAACTCCAAAATGTGGGTTAAGACTAATGATTCTTCACATACAGAACACACGGGACTTCCATATACCCAACATCCTCCCTCTTTTCCCCCTTCCCGTATTAATACCTTTTTATATGTGGATGGTACATTTGTTACAGCTGATATACAGATAGTGAAACATAGCTACTAACCATGGTCAATGGTTTGCATTATGGTTTACATTTTAGGCCATACACTTTTATAAATTTTGATGAGATTTAACATGGCCTGTGTCCATCATTGCAAGATCATGTAGAATACTTCCATTGCCCACTAAATACCCCCTGTTCCATCTATTCTATTCCTCCCTCCCCCTCCTCTCAGGGCCCACAGCGACCTCCTAGCTTCACTCCTGGATGACAAGATTCACAGTTACTTGCAACAACACTGAGGTCTTGACAACTGGTTTGTCCTCCCCTGTGAGGAACTGACTATGATCTCCAGACTCCCATCCCTCTGTTTGAGAACCTATCAGTCCTCCTGAGGATGGGAGTCCAACTCCTTCCCGCTCATTATGTGAGTCTCCACCCACTGATACAACACAATGTGACAAACTGACCACTCGCCCACTCCCTAGAAGTCTGCCCCAGACGCACTCTGTCCCAAATGCCCCTCCATCCAACACCCTAAGCCAATAACCCTTCCTTGTCATATTGCCATAAGAGTGTCCCCAAATTTCTACTTTCAACCACATACCCACCAATCCCCAGTATTCACCTGTTCCTTCCCCCAACCTTCCCCCCAGTTCTACGGACCATCCAACCCACCCTCCCCACTCCAACCCCTGTCAAACCTGCACTGCCCAACCCAATAGTTATCACTACACTCCTGCCATATCCCTTCACTGCCCAACTACACACTTTCACCTTATTATAGATTTTGCCCTTATGGGCATTGGCTCACAACCTTCTCACTTTTTATTTCCTGTAAACCTATCTTCCAGACAGTAGCTCTCTGAGTCTGCTTGATTTGCTTAATTCATATCAGTGAGGTCATGTAATATTTGTCCTTCAACACCTGGCTTGCTTCACTCAATATAAGGTCCTCAATATTCATCCATGTTATTCCATGTGTTAGCACTGTATTCCTTCTTACAGCTGAGTAATATTCCATTGTATATATGTACCACAATGAAAAAAAGCAAGATACTGGGGAATAAATTGAAGAAAATGTCACTGCACATACAGGACAACAGATACTACAGTGATGAAAGGCAAAATGCCAAAAAGACTTTTAAAATATTTTTCATTATTTTTTCAATAACCTAATTTTTTATTTTATTTTAGTTTTAGTTTTTTTTCAATTTTTATGTATTTTATTTCTTATATTTAAACCTATGATTATTATTTCATTTTCCTATTAATTGTATTTGGCTATTTTATTGGCTTCATTTTGAAGAAGCTTTGGATCACAGAAAGGTTACAACTGGGGCAGGGGAGGGTCATTGATGGGGGATACATGGGAAGAAGTTCACCAGGACATACATATAAGGTATACAAATGTGTTCAAATATTCATAGGGCATTGACATAGTGGGTGGAGATTCACACAATAACCGAAGAATATTGAATTCCCATCCTGGAGAGCTCTGCCACATTCTCTAATGGAATAGCAACAATCCCCCAAGTACAGGGGCAATGACCGGCAAAGGAGGATGGTCCATTGATGGGCCCTTGATATTGACAACAATGCTTATGAGCCTTTGCTCTTGAAATTTAAACTTAGCCTGTTACAGGCTGCCTAAGAGTTACCTCCTGAGAGCCTCCTTGTTGCTCAAATGTGGCCTCTCTCTAAGCCAAACTCAGCATATATATGCATTACTTTCTCCCAAGCATGGGACATGAATCCTGGGGATGAGCCTCCCTGGCACCGAGGGATTACTACCAAGAACCAATTAGCAATGCAACTGGAAAAAGACCTCCAATAAAAGGGGGAAAAGGTAAAGACAAATGAGTAGATACTACCCCAAATAGTGGGGCTCCTGAGGGCTCTGGAGACATCCAGGTCCTATGGTAAGGGCAGATAGCTCCAGAGTTCACTGCCTTGCCAGTGGGCCCCACTTTGGAGTTTGTGCTCCTGACAGTGACAGAGATAGGCTCAGTTATGGCTTCCCTACACATGGCTCATCTGTCCCTTCTATTTGAAGCCACAGTTGGTGCTGTAGTTGATAGGTGTACGTCCAAGAGACTTAAATCTTTGGGCCTTCCATGTGCCAGCTGGGCCCTGAGCCTCAGTGGAGTTGCTACACCTACTCTCCAGTTCATTGGACTCACCCAGGACAACTAACATGGAGGTGAGGACGGACAACCACCATACCAAGGAAATGAGAGAGCCTACAACTGTAAGCAAGAGAGTCCCATTCATTGGATGGATAGGATCGAAGCCCCCTCTCAGTTAGAGGTGGAGTGGGCATCATCATCCCAGAATCCTCAGGAATGGGGAGTGAACCATGGACTAGAGTGGACTTACTGGTATTCTACTATAGACTTATTATGATTCTAGCAATGGAAGAAAATACAACATTGATGTGGAGGCAGTGGCCACTGGAGGCTCTGAGGGTAGGGAGAGGGAAAAACAGGAGTAATACAGGGGCATTTTCAGGACTTGGAAATCGTCCTGTACGACATTGAACAACAGATATAGGCCATTATATATCTTCCCATAACCTACAGAATTGTGTGGGAAAGAGTGTAAACTACAATGTAAACTATAATCCATGCTCAGTGACAAAGCTCCAAAATGTGTTTATCAGTTGCAATGAATGTACCACACTAATGAAGGATGTTGTTTATGTGGGAAAATGTGGGAGGTATGGGGAGCAGGGCATAGGGGAAATCCTATATTTTATGTAACGTTTACATAATCTAAGTATCTTTAAAAAAATAAAAAATATATATTTAAAAAAGACTAATGGTTCTTAAATTTTAGTATGTGTCAAAATTGCCTTGTTTTTTTTTAAAATTAATATCCCTTCATTTAACATCAGAGATTTCTATATGCTTTAGAGAAGGCTCAGAAACAAGTTTTTCAAAGGGACACCTCAAGATATTCTGCTGCATGTGTAACATTTATGTAATCTAAGTATCTTTAAAAAAAAAAAATTATTAAAAAAAAAAAAGCTTTTCTGCTGCAGGTAGTCTTGAGAAATCCTGGCAAAGACAGTAAAGTTTCCCTAAGTGGCAAAGACCTGTGGCAGTCAGAGGAGGAATTTACTTTTTTCTCTCCTTAGAAAGAAAAACACAGTTTCTAGATGCCATCATTTAGCAGCATGAAAACTATTTTCTTTACTACACTTGAAAACCTTAGAACATACCTTGGAGATTTAGACAGAGTGACATATTTTCTAAAGGGCAGACTTAGTTTTTATTAGTATTATCTGCTTAAATGAGAGAATGTTAGACCTGGAAGAGGCTTCAGAAGTCATCCAGGTTGAGATTCCTAGAGGCTAAATACAAAGAGGTTAATTGCTAGGTCCAAAAAGGGACCTCAGAATTGCTACAGTGAAAAGAACAAACAAGTAAGCTCAAAGCTGTATGGTGAAATATTGGAGAATGATGAAAGACAGATGCTTTTATTGCTGGAAACTCTGAATGCAACTTTTCTTAAACTATGCTTTGCTATCTTGACTCTAGCCCCGAGGGATTCTTCACCATGTAATGCCCTTGGACCTTAGTCTCCCTCTGTTTCTTTGACTGAGGTCTACTACTTTTTATTTTGTAATCCTCTCCTCACTTTATTCTCTCATCTTTAATAGGTGAAAAGAACAATTAATTCATAGATCTATGTGAACCAGAGAAACACAGTTGGTGAGAGATGAATGCTAGTATGACCTGATATCCAGAAACAAGCCCAAAATTTTGTGTTACCTCTATAATTACTTTCAGGGTATGCAAGTAGTTGCAATTCTTAGCAATGCCTCCTAGTGTGACATAAGCAGAATAGTTTAAAATGTCTCAAGGGATTGTGAAACTAACAAAAAAATTAAAATCAATTCATTTTCTCTTTAAAAATATATTTCCAACTTTGATGGAGTCAAATATGCAAATGAAATTTTTCTGTGATCGAAAGTTACCTTAACTCTAAAAAAGATTAGAAATTAATAATCTATATACCATATAATAAAGAACTGTGAAAAATAAAAATCAGGCAACATTTAAGTGTCCTATGCTATAAAAGCAGTCTTTACATGACAGTTCTTCTGAGTCCATTATATAGCTTATTTTCTCCTAGAGTCCCAACTAAAGTGGACTATGTTAGTCAGATCTAAACTGGGAAGAGCTGCTGCCTCAATACCAATCAGTATTATGTATTCTATAGATCAGACTCTCCCTTGGAAATTCCACCACCATTAATCAGAAAACTAAGGAGATGGAAATGGATCATACAATTATCTACCCTGACCCCTCTCCCCTTATAGAGAAAGAAACTATGACTCAAAGTGTAGACTATTTAGCCTATATTGCCAAGCTAGATAATTGTAGATCCAGGACTGAATCCCGGGAAAGTTACTAATCCAACTCTCAAAGAAATTGAGGCTAAACAAATAAGAATAAATACAAGGAAAGAAACAATTATAATTAATTGGATATTAAGTAAATTTTCAAGAGAATTCAAAATTCGAGGCAAACAGGACTTTAAAATGCCCTTAAGGAGGCCGAGAAATATTGAGACTGGGTGAGGATCTATTCTCCGTAATAGGACCTTAGCATATCCCCACAACAAAAATCTACAGATTCTTCTGTTTCCTTCTGATTTACATCCAAAAAGAATATGTTTCAAAATAGGAAGATTCTAGAGAACATTGCTTCCTCACAATAAATATTAATGTGGAACAATCATTAGAAAGAAGAATACCTGGGGACCGAAATCACTCCTGCTCCAGGTTTAGTAGGATTACACCTCATTTTCACAGCAGTTGATCGGCCAGTAGCACAAGATGTTGTAGTTGTGGAAGATCTATTATAAGGCAAATAATATTTTACAATATAGAGATGGCACAGATTACAAAGGCAAAAATATAATATAATTATAAAAAGTAATTATAATTACACCGATGCTCTATTAACCAATGGAAAAGAAATATTTATTAAAGCTCACTAATTTAGAATTTTAATTCAGATTGAACTCACTTTCACTGCCTATAAAAAGCTCACTGTTTTCCCAGGTACAATGATAAAATGTCACCAAAAGTTTTAGTGTAGCTATTATAATGAAAAAACCTTTGAAAGGGAACAGAGGTCTTATCTTAGGTTGATGTTTTGCTACAAGAAGCATAAATACTTACTGCCTAGACAGTGAAGTCTTATTTATTGGTCAAATTTAAAACAGTATACATATTTGAGAGAAATTATGTAAGACTTACAAAATATTCCACATTTCCTACTTTTTACGAGCCTTTAAGAGCCAATTACTGATTATCTATCTATTTGGTACAAGGTACCATGCTAGGCACCCTGATATGATGTGATATACCTTCCCTACCACTGGAACTTACAATCCAAAATGGGAAATAAAATCAATTTATATACGAGCTCCTTTTTTTAAAATATTTTTTTAAAGATACTTATTTTGCACAAATGTTTCACAAAAAATATAGGGATTCCCATATGCCCCATTCCCCACAACTCTCACACCCTCCCAACATAAACAACATCCTTCATTAGTGTGACACAGTCATTTCAATTGATAAACACATCCTGAGGCACTGCCATTGAGCATGGACCATAGTTCACATTGTAGTTTCACTCTCTCCCACACAATTCTGTATATGAGCTCCTTTTGATTAAAAAATAGATAATCAAGGGAGGCAGGATCTATACTTACTTAAAAAAGAAATGCACATCTGGTATTTGGCTTGGTGGAACTGGGAACATATCTTCTTTTATATTGATATTATACAAAGTGGTTTCAACTGTCACTCCTGGATGACAATAATAAAGAAACTATTAAGCAATATGGAAAAATTAAGTTTATTAAGTCTTTGTATATCTGAATAGAAAATAGCTTTACTTCGAAGACTGTCATTTTACCAGAAATATTGTATTAAATTAATTCATTTATGGTACAAATAAACTTTCCAAAGTCCCCAGGATGAAAGATAAAATTCCCTAGCTTTGTAATTTTGCTTGTCACTTCGCTTCCCTGGGTCTTATTTCCTGAATCTATAAAATATCTGCAGTAATTTAAATGATCTCCAAAATCTCTTCCAGTTCTAACATTACAAAATCAATGAGCTGGCTATTTTACTAATGCAGCTTTCTACTCAGGTTCAATGTAGACATATTGGACAACACAAAAATGTCTGGAGTCTAATAACTTCCAGAACTAACTCCAAAATTTGTTTAATCTAAGAAAGAGAAAAGTTTGGCATTTTCCTATCTCTTGTAGGCAAAATGGTGGCAGAGTCAAAATGCAAGCAATAGCAGCAACCTTTGCTTCTGACACCAGAATTCTGATATTGGACTCCAACCCTGTAACTGACCTTGGTGCTGAAAGGAGTGTAGGTAATGGTTCTCAAATCTGGCTGCACATCAGAATCATCGAAGCAGCTTGTTAAAACCACAGACTCCTAATCTTGACTCCAGAAGTGCTAATGAACTTGATCCCTAAGAATCCTAGTTAGGAACCTTGATTGTTCCTAAACCTTTCCTACACCTTTCAGGACCACAGACACAGAGAGGGAAGATGAGGAATAAAACTCAGAATTCTCAGCTTTGCTACTTGTCACCAACTTACTCCTGGTATAAGAAAAGATGGTTAAAACTGGTGACAGATACTATTATTTAGATTTGTATTGTGTTTGCTTACTGTTCTGATTTTTCTTTTAGTTTTGACTTTTAAAACTAGCCTCCTAAATTCCTAGACTATCTGATGAAAGGCTAGACCCTTTCTTCAGAAAACATCATATCATAGATAAGTTAATATATAAATTCAGAAAGTTCCTTACTCACTGAAATTTATCCACAGACCCTACTCATAGGGTCCTTTAAAACCATGTCACAAAATCACAATTTAGAACTACCTGTGGGCTTTAATCATCTATGGTAAACTCCAAAATAAGGACAAGTTACCAGTACCATAATACTGGAATAAATTAATGTGTATATTTGCATGCATATATGAGCCAAAAGAAGCTTACCTAAAAATGTATCTGCCAGAATGATGGATTGTGATGATAAGGCTGCTCGAAAACCCTTACTTTCAGAAGGAATAATAGTTGACTGACACACAAAAGCTCCTACCAAATTTGTGTAATCATCTGATCCTCCTACCATTTCCTTTACTGTAAAGTCTGTTATATTGTTGGTACAGAGAGCCATCTTTTTTCCCTAGGAAAACAAAGTCATAAAGGAGAGGTTTTATTGGAAGTTAGTTTTTAAACTGAATCTCAACTGAAGCTCTTCTAGTGAATCTAGAAGAGCAGGGATTGTCACCTCATTCAGAGATTCTGACTTAACTGATCTGGTATGAGTCCCATGCACAAGTATTTTTCAAAAGCTCACCAGGTAATTCCAATGTTTGGAAGGGATTGAAGGCTACTTAGTTATAACGAATAGGATAACTCAAGGCTGCACTGCTTCTCCCACCACAAGCATCAGATACGCTGGATGAAAGTCATCTAAATTACGGAAATAAAAGTCACCTATGAAACCATCAATTCAAAGAATAATAATGCCTACAAAGAGGCCAGAAAACTGCTGGTGAAGGTTTTAATGCCAAGGAAAAAGATTTGCTCTTCCTTCTCTTTTATAGGCCCATGTGTGACAGAAAGGTAAATTGAAGTTTGAAGAAAAAGGCATAAAAGCCATATTGCGCAAAATCCTCGGACAAAATGTGAATTCTACACATTTGTTCATTACAAGTCTTCATGCATCTACTCATAGATTCAATGATGATGTGTATCTGTTCAACTACATAAAATGTTGAAAGGAAAATAGGGGTTTATTCTTTTGATCCTTTGGAGGGTAGTTGGAAATTATAATTTATAAAAATAGGAAGACTGCAAAGGACTACAGCCTGCTCATAGTTTCTATAAAGAAATGTAAACTGAAATTAGGAACAATATTTTACTCATCTTTGATGTAGAGTTAAAACAGATGGGAATAAAGAAAAGATAAATATCTCTCTTCTTAAAGCCTATAGCAATCCTAACTTATAAAATTCTCTCCCTTTGCAGGTTTTCTAGCCACAATACAAGGGCAATATACTTTTACTAATCTGAAAATAAAATGTTAAAGCCAAGAAAAGAAAAACGATGAAAAATAATAGAGAGATATTATTGAGGACAGTGAGAGGAAAAGAACAGAGAGTAAAAGGAAAGGAAAGAAGAGAAAGGAAAGAAAGGGGAAAAAAGAGAAGGAAGACAGAAGGGAAGTGGAGAGAAGCTGTAAGAAGAGACATTGGCAATATGGTAATAAGATTGAGAAGAAGTGTGATATATAATAAAATTAATCATATTGACAGCTTCACACAGTATGTGGCACATAACAGATATTCAATAAATATTTATTTGTTGAGCGAACTGAGTGACTGACTAATCAAGTGAATGCATTGAATCACCCCATGCAAAATTAGAACAGGACAAATATAATTTCCTGCAAAATTTAAAGACCTTTTTGTTTGAAAGCTTCTGTTGTCCTAAGATCTCTTTTTATTTCCTTTGCACAAAGTTTGTTTGGCACAGCATCTCATAATGAAGACAATTGGAGGTACAGGAGTTATTTTAGAAGATACATGGATGAAATGCCTTATTTGTTCTCACCTTTGCTAATGGCATAAAGGTACTTCCCAAGCCCATCCTCATATGCCCCTAAAACATTACCAGCATCAATTATGCTTCTGATTCTTCACACAGAAAATAAAATCCCATTATTTATAGTGTTTTACTAACAGAGGCTACCTGATCAACTGATATTTGTCACCTGTATACCTCCTTTTATTTTTAGACAAACTTCCTCTTGGAAACACAAAATTTATAAAATTGACAATATAAGCAAGGGCAAAACTTTCCCAACTATGGCTGCTTGCCTGAAACATGGCTGGGATTGGCAAAGCTGTACCACTTTTACAAAAATGAAAGCTCCTCAAAGCACTCACACCATACCTGTAAGCTTTGGGGTTCAACTGATTGGAAAAAATGCTTTAATGAGCTGAGAAACAGACAAGGTAGCTCTTGGTGGAGAAAGCTGCCAACCTTCTAGGAAGGCAGCAGAAGGTTTAAGCAATCAAAGCTCAGTTTCTGACACTTGATTGTTGGTTTCCATAGAAACTTTATTGGTCCATCAAGACAAGAAAATATCAGTTCAATCAGGGCTGAAAAATAGCTCCATATCACCTTGACAGCCAGAACTCACCTCATGCCCACATAAACTGATATTGAAGAAATGGAAGTATTTTGTTCCCTTGGAGGTGAAGCTGGGGCCATTCATTAATGAGCCAACACTGCTGAGGTTGCTAAAGTCATAGTGCAAACTCTGGTTTTCTTTTTCATGGTAGAAAAAGCAGTCACTATAGCAAACCAAGTGGTCCTTTGATCAAAGATGAAGCAATGCAAAGAAACAAGATAGCAGGAAATAAAGTATTAGCTGCTACTAAAACAGTACACTTATATTATATTTTACCATACTCTTACAGAGAATTCCTAAACTCTAGCTCGATTTTTCTAAGCAAAGTTCAAAAGATTCACATTTTTTAAGAAGTCAGAGTAAAGTTATTCTAAGATTAGTTTCTTGTACAAAGGCAAATTAAGAAAGAGTCAAAAATCCCCGTATGGGCACCTATTTGGAATGACAGAAATGCTTTGGTAATGGATGGTGGTGAACACAACACTGTGAACATAATTAACAGCACTGAAATATATATCTGAATGTGATTAAAAGGGGAAATGTTAGATTGTATATAGGTTATAGAATAAAAATATTTTTTAAAAATCCATGGAACTACACTACACACATAGTAAACCCTAAGTTAAACCATGGACTATAGTTAAATAATAGTACAATTACAAAAATGTGCTATCATCAATTGTAACAAATATTCCACACCAATGCAAGGTGTTAACAATGGGATGGTATATGGGAATCCTGCACTTTATACATGATTCTTTTACAAACCCATTTCTCTATTTAAAAAAGGGAGAGAAAATTTCCTCTTATACCAGTTTAAATAGACATTAAAATTCTTGTTTCTCCTTCAACTATAATAAAGCCTCCATTTGCCCTTAAAATTTTATAAAATATACTTGCCCCAAACCAGATACTCATGTAGCCAGTCTATAGATATAGTTTTCTTGCCCTATTCTTAACAGAATACATATGAAATCAGTTTTCAGATTTTTGGAAAGCATTCCTATTTGGAGACTTATCCTAATATATTATATCCCCAGTAATTACTACCTGCGTCGTATACATTAAATGCTCAATAAATGTAAGAGGAAAGGAAACAGAAAGGGAATGAAAAAGTATTTTTTTCGACATAAATAACAACTTGATATGTGCTTTCTTGGGGCTGAAATGCATATCCACTTACCTGAGTGCTCTTACTCCCAGGCCCACAGGGAATACAAGCCTCCTTGCCATAGACCTGATGTATGGATAGGTAGGTGTCAGGTGGACACTCCTCGCACTGGTTGGTTTCTTTCTCAATGTAGTGGCCTGGGGGGCAGGGGACACACGATGAGCCTGACTGTTCAGAGCCGAGGGCACAGGCACGGCATGAGGATGCCACCCCATCAACTGCATTAGTGGTTGTGATAGAATAAATCTTCACCATGTCATTGATGAACCGTCTATTCTAAAAAGAGAGCAAAAAGTAATGACTTCTGCCTGGGACTTAGTTCTAAAACCAGATTATATTTTATGTTACATTACCAAAACATCTAAGCAGAGTGCTCCAGCCCTGTAGTCTGTATCTGACAATAGATTAATATCACTCCCATTTGGTTCTTTTTTTAAAAAAAAAAAAAAAAAAAACTCCTAAATCTTGACTCTAGAAGCTCATTTCCACTGTAGTGGAGTTTCAGGAGTTTTGCCACAATTACCATGAGAAGTGGTTTAATTGGTATAAACGCAGAAATATTTTTGGATTTTATGACTGGAAGAACAGATATGGTTTAATAGAGGAGCAACTTCACCTCCTATCATTGCTTACTAAGATATCAACATAAATGTAATGAAACAATTGGGTGTTGACAGTGTAGCAGAGTAGAAAGAGCCTTGAACTAGGGATTAGATATATTTTGGAAGACTCAGACCATAGCATTCACACAAATGCTGTGTAACAGTGATGCAATCACACCACTGCTTTGGGCCTTCCTTTCCCTTTCTAGTACCTTCCCTAACCAATGTACCCTGATTGCTACTGAAAGGATGATCAATGGAGAGCAAGAACCTTGGCTTCACTATATTTTTCCTTCCTGCGACAATGAATCAATTAAAGGTCTGTTTTTCATCAAGTGATGGGCATCACTCTATAAACAGAGGTATATTTACTTGTTGTTTGTTTATTTGTTTTTAGGAGGCACCCAGGACCTCCCATGTGGGAAGCAGGTGCTCAACCACTCAAGCCACATCTGCTCCCCTAAACAGAGGTATATTTAATCAGTAAAGAACAATGTTACACTTTTTGTTGTCTGGAGCAAAGACAAAAGGAAGGCAAGGAAGAGATAGAGTTCCATTATATGTTCATGCCCCACATGAAGGTGACCTGGAATCTCCTAAAGAACAAAAGAAGTCAAGTAAAACCTGGGGAAGGGGTTCCCCACTGAAAGCCTGAAGAGAAAAAGAGACAATGCTCCACATTTGCCACCACCACGTTAGGGTTGCTTCTGAAGAACCCTTCACCAGAGGAAGGTCAGTTCTATGGAGATCCACAAATAGCTATACCAAGAAAATAACAGGCCCACTACTATTGAAAGGTACAGTAGAATCTACCTAGGGGAAGACTGAGGTCTATTCTAGCAGAGAAAGTAACAGGGAGTAATTGACTCTGCATGTTAACCCAATCGTGTGTACACACACATACTTTAGGCTGTAAAAGGAGACATTACAGTAATGGAATAATAAAGCAACACCACTTAATGGCTCCTAGATTGTGGGTGGGTCCAACAGAGGCCTCCGAAAGGATATGTCCATGTCCTAATCCCCAGAACCTGTGAATGTGGCCTTATTTGGTCAGAGAGCCTTTTCCATTAAGGATCTTGAGATGAGATTCTCCCTACAGGAGACACACAGAGAAGAGGAGAAGGCCATGTGGAGACAAAGACAGAGAATGGAAACATGTAGTCACAAGCCCAGGAACGTCTGGGGCCACCAGAAACTGGAATGGGAGCAAGGGGAGGGATCTCCCCCAGAGCTTGGGAGGGAGCCCAGCCCTCCTGATGCCTTGAGTTCAGACTTCTGGCCTCCACCAAGTTTGTGGTCATTTGTTACAGCAGCTGGAGAAAACCAACACAAAGGCAAATGCTAGATCATTCAGATGAAGATGAAGAAAGTCACTGGCCTTCTCAAAGTCTTAGAAAGCTTTAAAAATAAGTCAGGTTCTTAAGTGAAATATTTTTTTCACTTAAGCTCCAAGCAACTGTATTTATTCAAAGTACAGAACAATTCAAAGATACATTGCATTATTCCATTTCATACATTCTTACCCTCAAAAGACAAACAAAAAAAATACCATTTCTATAGCATGCCACTCCATACCAGATGATTGATTTCACATAAATAAAAACCTAAGTCTTTTCCTACAGCAGGTTTGAGTGATCACTTTGTATGCATCTCCACAAAGGGGGCATCATCTTTAAAGTGAAAAAAAGTGCTTGGAACTTACATCTTGGCCCTGATTAGTTCTCTGGAAAGCCCATGTAAAGGTAAATGTTGCATTCTTGAAGATGATGTGAGTGTAAGCTTGTTTTTCTTTGGTTCCACCCCATGATTCCACCACATTGGTACTTTTTTTATTAATATCCTAAACAGTGAAAAAAATGCAAATAAAACACAAACTGTATTAATATAAAGTATATAGATATATTACAAATATGTGTTTGCATTTACACAGTAAACCTTGTAGGGCTCACAAATATTTATCTGCAGAGTATGCAAACCTACAATTCCCAAAACTTCCCTTCAAATCTGTACAAGCACCTTATTCACTCAGTAATCACAATATGTCAACCACATTGTCACAATGTAACTTAAAGGGATCTCAAATCCTAATATATTCTAGATTATTTTGTGCCTTAGGAAATACACTTAGAAGGGGAAAAATAATTCCTCAAACTTCTCACAGTAAACTTCCCTAGGGTACACATAGAATGTAAAGGCTTTCCATTTTTATCTTTTTTCTTAAAAGATTCTAATATATGTAAATCCTGCATAGGAATCATAAATCCCCTTTTAATTATACCAGCAACTTCCAGGCTTACAAACTGTAGGTTTACCAAGATATTATATGTACATAGTCATAACGAAAATGTTCACGAAATATTCTCTGACTTGTACATGAATTTTAAAAATACTGTATAATGTTTTATTTCTGATTTCCTCAGCTAAATTCAAGATTTAGGATAATAATACAAATTTGGGACATACCAACCAATATGCATTCATTAACATGGCTAGAAAGCAAATATAACTAGTCAACCAAATATATAGCTATTCTTTTTTAAAATGAAAACCAAGGCTAACCTTGAATTTTCTAATTAGTCTTCACTGAGGAAACAATGATAGATGACTTAGGAACTTGAGTGGGTTTTGGTAAGTTATTTGGGATGTTGGCTATAGGGTGGCATGAACTCAAGATATGCCTCTTTATTTCTCTTTCTTTAATATAAACATACAAATAAAATATATTATGAAGTAATCAAATATGCTATAAAGAGACACTTATTATTCACACCACAGAAAGGAATCATGCAATATTTTGCCATACATTACAGAAATCCCTACATTACCAAACTACCTAATCACCACACATGTTGTTCAATGTTCTTCATTAAACACCATCTTGTCATAACTAATGGAATTTTACTGCAAAAAATCACCTTACATTTATAAAATACTACATGATTTTTCAAGCACTTTCATATGGTATTTAATTTGGTATCTCTGAAATTCCTGTAAGGAGACCAAATCACATGGACAGAGAAAAAAAGTAGCAGATTCTGCTATAAACTAAAATTTCTGGGATTGTTTTACCAAAATAAATAATGTGTGATCCCTACCCTCAGGAGAGCCTGGTCAAGTGAGAGAGACAAAATATAAAAACAATTATCATACTTAAAATAGGGTGTTTTTTCCCCAAAGCGTTTTAGGAGCACACTGGAGAGCGTGGTTAACTTTACTTAAAGGAAAACGAGAAAACTGCCCAGAAGAGGTTGAAATTTGAGCGTACCTTCAAGTATGACAAAAGAGCAAAAGGAAGAATGTCATTCTAGCTTAGAGCGCCAAGAATATAGGACACGGTATTCTGCCGACAATAACAAGTTCAGGTGGACTGAAGAGGGATGAGTAGTGAAAAGGAGATTTGGTAACAAGCACTGAGGAAAAAATGCAAAGTCATATAGATGCCATGCTAAGGAATTTGAAGAGTATTCCATAGCCAGTGGTTCTCAAGCTTCAGTGTGCAACAGAATCACCCTCAAGGCTTGTTAAAATACAGATTGCTGGACACCATCCTCAGAGTTTCTGACTCAGTAAGTCTAGGGTAGGGACCAGAAGTTAGGATTTCTAACAAGTTCCCAGGTGTAGCAGTTTGATATTATTGATGAATTCCAAAAAGAAATATTGGATTATGTTTGTGAACTGGTCTTTTCCTCTGGGCATATTAGAGTGTATTGGATTCAGAGGTTTTATTTTTACTTGATTAAATAATGATTAAGGCTTTGATTGGGCCACATCAGTAGGACATTGCATTCCCACCCCCTTGATGGGAGGGAACTCACAGAGAAACCACAAGGCAGAGAAAGAATTTTGGAGTTTTAATGCTGGAGAAGCCCGGAAAGTAAGCACACAGAGGAGCTTGGTTGTGAGGAAGGAGAGAAGGCCCTAGGAAAAGAGATGAGCCATTCATCAGATAGTCTACAGCTGGCACTGTGGAGAGAAGCAAACTGAGCCCAGAGAGAAACAAGCCCTGGGAAGAGAGGAACCCAGAAAGCCTGAACTCTTGGCAGACTTTGGCAGCCATCTTGCTCCAACACGTGGCAAAAAACTTTGGCGGGGGAAGTAACTTATGCTTTATGGCCTGATAACTGTAAGCTTCTACCCCAATTAAATACCCTTTTATAAATGCCCAGAGATTTCTGGTTATTTGCATCAGCACCCCTTTGGCTGACTAATACACCAGGTAATGCTGGTGCTGCTGATTCCAGATCCATACTTTGAAGATGAGTGCATTAGGCAATAAAATGTCACCAGGAAGGTGGATTTGTTGTTGATGCCTCTTATTTATAAAGATAATTTTGACAGCACCGTGGGTGAGAGAGTAGAGATGAGAAGAATGGATAGGAAATTACTGAATATTCTAGTTGAGAGAGAATAGAATTTCAGCAATGGCACTTGTTGTGTTGAGGAGCTACCATTTTAAAAATAAGGAGGCAGACTTGGGAGAATTGAAGACTTAATGGTTATCTGTGGTGAAATAGACAGATGGGTTGGAGGTTATCCATGATTATCCTTCATTGACACAAAGTCAATACTTTCTTCAGAACAAATAGTCTACCTTCATTTAAGATATTAGTAAACATAAATAAATGTTTAACTCTCCACACATTTTATATTTCATAGAGGAAACTGGTAACTAAATACAAGATGGTCATTGGAAAACAAAAAGAAAAGAACAAGCATGTTTATGAAGTCACTACTTAACTGCAATGCTAAAATTTTAGCCAACAACCTCTAACACCCACATGAAGCCTTAGTAAACTTTGTGTTGCTACTTCTCTCAAGCTAAGATTTGAGATCCATGACATCTAGTAAAATAAATGGGCAAAATTATGACATATACATCTAGAGCCCTCTAAGTTTATTAAATTTAATGAAGAGTTTTCTTTCTTCCCAATACACTACACCTCCATTATTTTCTGCCCTCACTTATTAATATGCTTTTGTTTCTCTCCTGATAGTTCAAATTGCTGAGTGACTACTACAGGAGAATTTTCATTCCCCTGGCAATATTTTTATTAAGGAATTTTCTCCTAGAGGAATATTCCCAGGCCTGTGTCAGTTGTACAGGCCCCGTTCACTCAGTCCTCCCATTAGGAATGAACATATGTAGCCCATTCCCTTTCTTTGTGTACTTTATTGCATAACTCTTAGTGACTTTTTTTAGACATTTTTTAATATTTTCAAAAGACCCCAAGAATGGCAAGAAAAATGGAATCTTTATACCAACTTGCATAAATAAATTCACACTTAAAAAAGAATGCTAAGCTTAGAGACCTGCCTTCAAAAACTGCACTTTGACTTACCACCATGAAGTACAGAACACAGTCAGCTGAACAGAGGGTTTCAAAGACAAAGGTGATTCTTCCTAGTTCAGAACCTGTAGCTCCAGTCATCGATGTTGGTGGTCTATTTAACAGAGTAGAACAGTAATATTTATAGTATGCACTAAATATAATTCGGAGCAAGATTAAACTATTTTAAAATTAAACTCAAAGCCATGCTTTTCTCTTCATCTAATCTACTGCTTCCCCCACCACAGACTCTTCCTCACTCAATCTCTGCATGTCCACATACTTTGTTCTAATATGGAGTCTAAAGCCCATGATAATATGCTCGAATTCCTTGCTGTAAATGCTACCACCCATCCTAAAGCAAGAAAAAGGCTCATACTAGGAAATTTCAAATATGGGAAACTAAAACAAAAGGGGATTAAGGAATTTATAACACACTGCTTTGTTACAGGTACAGAACTGAGAGAAAAATTTAAAAACCAGAAGATACTCCTGCAAACAACATGGACTAAGACCTCTCGTGATAAAGCATCCAAGAATCATTGTTAATGTAGCATTGTCAGATTTATCTAAGTAATATAGCATTAATATTTATAGTTTTCCAATGACTAATTCTACAGGTATTGTTAAATAATAAATTACCCTATGACAGATTGTTATTTGCTAATTACTTTTAAATATTAATATATTTTATAAAGGCAGTCCTGGTTCATCTATTTCTATTTGAAACCCTGGTGAGGATTCTTACAGAAAAGAATCAGAATTGGTTTTCCTTACTTAAATCCTGGGATATGCAAATTTAAGATCAGGTAATCATTATCAGAACCTCCAGCCCCACTCTGGATATGATCTCCAGCCACCTCCCAACCTGGAAATGATAAAAGTCATTTTCATTAATAAAAATTCCACTAATGTTTTCCAACAGTGTTTTCAAATATAGTCAAAAGTAGTATGGGCATTTATGTTCAAAGCTAAAAATACACCCAAAAGAATTTCCTTTCTTTAAAGTTCAGTTGCAAATGTATTCAGAGGTAGACTCCTTAGTCCAATAAAGACAGTCCATATGACTTCGCAGAAGGAACCAAGTAATACGTTATTTTCCATACACGTTATTTAACAGAACTAACGATAGTTTTCTAAGTGAGGCGTGACTTTTAAAAACTAAAACAAAGGTCTTTATCCATTCTAATACACTGAGATGGAAAATACTAGTCTTCATTTAATCAGAGAGAAATTGAAACTTCATATTACCTAATGAAGAAGATTTGGGATTTGGTGTTCTTTCTTATAAAATATATTTTGTTATATTCTTGTTGCTTATTTAACCCCTGTTCCCAAGTAGTCATTCACTTATTTATTCATTTATCTAGCATTAATTGAGTATCAAACACTGTGTAGATTCTGGGGATAGAAAGATAAGACAGGGTCCACCCTCTTTGAGGTGTCAGAATACTATGAGAGACAAGACACATGCTAGCTGCCAAGAGTAGGTGGGACAGAGCAGTGCACAGGTTACGTGAGTCTGTTCCCTGCACTAAAACAACCAATACCCCATAAGTTGAAAGAGCCACAATAAAATGAGGAAAGGAGAAGCACTCCCCCCACACCGTCAAAAGATTACTAATCATTACTAAGCTTAATGGCAATGCCTTCGCACTGACACTTCTGTCTTCAAAAGAAAATGTCAACCATCTGCTACTTCAAAGACCTATAAGAGAGGAACTGAGGCAGAGATCAGAGATTAATATCTGTGCTCAATTGGTGTTTTGGCAATTTGGTGATTTGTGACATGTTATAATCAGCACTTTATAAGAAGATGTGTTGAATACACAGAAATCAAGCTAGTCCTAAAAACAATATGAACCAATCTATTACTTATAAGAGAAATGCCAATTGCTCTGCTGTGTAAAGGTTCACGTGGTTGAAAGGGAAAGAAGCAAGTATGGACTCCTAGTGCTAAGAGCTGAGCAGCTCTGAAACAGTCTTACCCAGATGGAAAACGGGCCCATGACAGTATAAGTAATGAGAGGGGCATTTAGGTTCAGAAAAAAACTTCAATCCTGAGATGGGTTTGAGAAAGGGGGTTATATTCCCACCTGGGAGATTTCTAAATTAAGTGAGGGGAAACTTTTCAAACGTTTCTCTAAGAACACCTGCCCAGGGTTCAAAATGCCATAATAAAGAAGGTCAAAGAGAAGGAAACAGTATAGATGGTAAAAAGCAGTAAGTTTGGAGGGGAATAATACTCCTGGCAAGAGGAAACAATCATTTCTCAGATTTTAACATTGCCCATAATCCCCTTAGCAACAGACATAGCGAGTGGAGATAATAAAGGAAGCCAATGCTTTGGAACTCCAGACTTGGAACTATTCCAGATTTCCAATGAGAGGAGAGCTGTAAGTGGAAAAGCACACACAAGATAATGAATTTGACAAGAAAAGCAGGAGGATAATGGCCTTGAAAGGAAACTGACAGGTTAGTATTAATCTAATTAATCTATATTAAGGTATAGACAAGTGCTGCTCAAGAGAAACACAAGTTACAAATGTGAGCCACATGTGAAATTGTAAATGTTCTAATAGCCACATTTAAAAAGGTAAAAGAAGCAGGTGAAATTAATTCACTTTAACCCACTATATCCAAAATATTATCATGTCAACAAGTAAGCAATATAAATATTATTAATAAGATATTCCACTTTTATACACTAAATCTTTGAATATACCAGGGTATATTTTAGACTTTCAATACATCTCAATTAGGACTTAGCCACATTTCAAGTGGTCTCAATAGCTTTATGTTGTTAAAGGACCCTGTATTGGATATTGCTAAAGAAAATGATAGCAGAGCTCTCAATGCAAGGCATACTAAAGTTAATAGAAGCCTAGGAAATACTTTTTTTAATTTTTTTTTTTAATTTAAACCCCCCATTCCCCCACCCTGATGGTTCTCTCATCTGTCTGCTCATTGTTTGCACGCCTTCTCCAGGAGGCACCAGGAACCAAACCCAGGACCTCCCACATGGGAGGTGAGCGCCCAACAGCCTGAGCCATATCTGCTCTCCACCGGCTGCGGCGTCTGCAGGCTTGTGGCATCTGCTCATTTAGCATCTGCTCGTTTCCGGCAGTGTGGCATCTGCTTGTCTTCTTTAGGAGGCACTGGGACCCGAATCTGAGACCCCCATGTGGTAGGTGGGCACCCAACTGGTTGAGCCACATCTGCTTCCCAGAAATACTTTCTTTCACTGTGCCCTGGTGTCATTTTCCTCCAGTCTCAATCATAAAAACTATAAAGATTAGTGTCAATATCTCCATTCTTAATCACAAAAATTATATAGATTAGTGTCAGTAAAAATGTTGACTTAAAAAAAATTATTTCTAACCTGATACATTTTTACTTTTATATATTTTCTTCTTAGACTTTATCCACATGCACTGTTTTACAAATGTATGTGCTATTTTGTATTTTGCTTTTCACCTCAGAGTGAATCCCATACCTTTCCCATGTTTTTATATATACATTATATGACTTTTTGTGTTTTTAAAAGTAATACATATATTTATTATAAAATTTTGAAATCTAAAGAAAAATGTAAAGATGAAAACTAAGATTATTTATCTCACCTACAAAAATAGCCATTGTTAACATTTGCACTATTTTTATGTATATGCGTGTTTACATAACTAAGATCTTATTGTATATAATATATTGTATCAGTTTTATAAATCAACATATTGCATAAGCCTTTTTTCATTTATACATTTTCATCAAAATGTTAATGACTGTTGAATTGAATCAAAGTTTATAAAGTGTATGGTCCAAAATGTAAACCATAATGTAAACCATTTACCATGGTTAGTAACTATGTTTCAATATTTGTACATCAGTTGTAACAAATGTTCCATCCACATATAAAATGTATTAATAGGGGAAGGGGGAAAAGGGGAGGATGTTGGGTATATGGGAGTCCCTTGTATTCGGTACATGACTTTTCTGTAACCTAAAACTTCTTTGAGGACAAAATGAAATAAATAAATAAATAAATAAATAAATGAATAAGTAAGAAACTGGGGAAATAAACAGAAGACAATGTTACTGTACATATAGGACAGAGATGAAAGGGAAAATGTCAAAAAAAATTTTTAAACACTTTTTCATTATTTTTATTATCCCAAATTTTTATTTTTTTATTTTTATTTTTTTTTGAAATTTTTTGCATTTTGTTTCTTATTTTTAAAACTATCATTATTATTTCATTTTCTTATTAATCATATTTGGCTATTTTATTGGTTTCATTCCTGAAGAAGTTTTGGATCACCGAAGGGTTACAACTGTGGCAGGGGGTGATCATTGGTGAGGATTGTCAGAGACAGAGGATATATGGGAGGAAGCTCACCTGGGCATACATATAAGGCATATAAATGCGCTCAAATGTTCATGGGGCATTGTCACAGTGGGTAGAGATTCACACAATAACTGAAGGATTATCAAATTCCCATCCTGGGGAGCTCTGCCATATTCTCTAATAGATCAGCAAGAATCCCCTGAGTACAGGGGCAATGACTAGTGAAGGAGAATGGTCCATTGATGGGACCTCGAGATTGATGACTGTGCACATGAACCTTTACTCTTGAAATTGAAACTTAGCCTAGTATTATAGGATGCCTCAGAGTTGCATCCTGGGAGCCTCCTTGTTGCTCAAATGTGGCCTCTCTCTAAGTTGAACTCAGCATATAGATATACTACCTTCTTCCCAGTGTGGAACATGACTCCCGGGGATGAGCCTCCCTGGCACCAAGGGATTATTACCAAGCACCAACTAGCAATGCACCCGGAAAAAGATCTTGACCAAAAAGGGGAAAAGGTAAAGACAAAAGAATTTATATGGCTAAGAGACTTCAAAGTGAGTTGGGAGGTCATCCCAGAGGTAATGCTACACACATCTCAGCAGGATCTCTTTGACTCCCAAAGTAGATGCTACCTCAAATAGCGGGACTCCTGAGGTTTCTGGAGACATCCAGACAGTATAGTCAGGGCAGATAACTCAGGAGTTTGGGGCCTTGCCAGTGAGCCCTACTTTGGAATTTATCCTCCCCAGAGTGACAGAGTTGGACTCAGTTGTGGTTTTCCTACACATGGCTCTTCTGTCCTTCTATTTGAACCTATAATTAGTAATAGAGTTTGTACGTCCAAGAGGCTTAAATCTTTGGGCTCGCCATGTGCCAGCTGGGCCCTGAATCCCAATGGAGTTGCAACACCTACTTTCCAGTTCATTGGTCTCACACAGGACAACTAACATGGAGGTGATGATGGACAACTACCATACCAAGGAACCAAGAGAGTCTACAACTGCAAGCAAGAGAGTCCCATCCATCAGCCCCATGGGATAGCAGCCCTCTCTCAATTAGGGGTGGAATGGACATCACCATTCCAGAATCCTCAGGATTAGGGAATGAACTATGGACTAAAGTAGACTCACTGGTATTCTACTAGACATTGTGATTCTAGCAATGGGATAAATTATATCATTGATGTGAAGGCATTAGCCACTGGAGGTTCTGAGGGCAGGGAGAGGGAAAAACAGGTAAAATACAGGGACATTTTTGGGACTTGGGAATCGTCTTGAATGACATTGCAACAACAGATACAGGCCATTATAAATCTTGCCATAACCTACAGAATTGGGTGGGGGAGAGTATAAACTACAATGAATATACAGTAACTTGTCTTCAACTTTCAATTCTTCTTAAGCAAAGTTCCAGGACACGAAGATTTATTTCTTCAAAATTGTTCTGTAACTATGCAAAATTCAGACTGAGAATATGTGAATCTTGAAGCATGCCAAATCATGCGGTCACGCCAGTCAAAGCATGTCCACTTTGACTCCATGACTGTGGGTGACTATCTCACGAGACTGGCTGGTCTGTGGGCCTCTCACTTGGACCCTTGTTCTTTTGAGTACAGCTCCTCACAACATTGTTTACTAAACCATCGAGCCACAAAAATGAATCACCTTTTATCTTTACATTTTTCACATTCTTGTTTGATATTTAAATATCACATACTAATACTGGAGGGGGGTATATTTTTTTAAGATAATAATTGGAAATTTTCTGAAAATTAGCAACAAATTAAAATATAGCCTCTGTGATCATTTGAAGCTTTATGGACCCAAGAAAAGTATTTTCTTCAAGTTAATCCATTCTTGTGGGTATGGACCTAAGGTAGGTGGGACCTTTGGATTAGGTTACTTTAGTTAAGGGCCATTTGATTAGGTTACTTAATTAAAGTGTGGCCCAGAGTGGGTCTTAATCCTCTTATTGGAGTCCTTTATAAGGGAATGAAATTCAGATGAAAGAGACAAAGTCACAGAAGCTTAGAGAGAAAGTCATGGAAGCCAGTATCCATCATTGCAAGATCATGCAGAATAAGTCTAATGCCCTAAAAATGCCCTGTGTTCCATCTATTCTATTCTTCCCTTCCCACTCCCCTCGGAACCTATGGTAACCACTAAGTTTCAATTTTTGAAGAATAATTCATAGTTACAGAAAATAATATTGAGGACTTGACATATTGTTCTGGTTTTTTAAATTAGGCACTGCCTATATTCCCGAGAGATTCTTGCCCCTCTAATCGAGAACATAGCAGGACTTCCCAGTATGGAGTTTAATATTTCTTGTTTATTATGTGGGTCTCCTCCCACTGAGAAAACACACTATGACAAGATGAATACTTTCATATTCCACAGAGGCATGCCCAGGTGCACCCTATCCTGATATCCCCCAACCCTTGATGCCCTGAACCAGTAACCCTTCCCTGCCATATTTTTCAAAAGAACATTCCCACCATTGCAGTTTTAACTATAGACCTGCAAATCCCCAGAGTTCACCTGCTCCTTCCTCCAACCCTCCCTCCAGTTCCATGAATAGTCCAACCTAACCTTCCCGATCCTACTACTGCTCACATTCCTGGGAAGTCCTGCTACATTCTCTAATAGAGTGGTAAGAATCCTGACTACATGGGCAGTGCCTAGTGAAGGAGGACAAACCATTACGCCAGGCCCTTAATATTGTACTTATGAACCTTTTCTTATGAAATTGAAACTTAGCCTTGTGTTATATATTGCCTAAGAGTTAACTCCTGAAAGCCTCCTTGTTGCACAAATGTGGCCTTTCTCTAAGCCAAACTCAGCATATAAAAGCACTACCTTCCCCTCAGCACAGGTCATAACTCCCAGGGATGAGGTTCCCTGGCACCAGGAATTATTACCAAGCGCCAACTAGAAATACATCTGGAAAAAGACCTTGACCAAAAGGGGGAAATATTAAATACAAATGAGTTTTTATGGCTAAGAGATTTCAAAATGAGTCGGAAGGTCATTCCAGAGGTTATGCTTATATATCTCTCAGCAGGATCTCATTGACTGCCACAGTAAACAATGCCTCAAACATCAGGGCTCCTGAGGGCTCTAGAGACATCTACACACTATAGGCAGGGCAGACAATCCCAGGAATTTGGCACCCCATTGATGGGCCTTACTTTGGAATATATGCTCCCCAATGTAACAGAGTTAGACTCATTTATAATTTCCCTACACATGGCTCTTCTTCCCCTTTTATTTGAACCTATGATTAGCACTATACTTGTTAAATGTGTCCCAGAGACTTAAATCTTTGGTCTGTTCATATGCTGGTTGAGCCCTGAATCTCAGCAGAGTTGCAATACCTACTATTCAGTTCATTGTACTACTCACCAAGGGCAACTAACATAAGGATAATGTTGGACAAAGCCCATCCCCAAAAACAGAGAGTATCTACAACTGCAAGCAAAACAGTTCCTTCCATCTTCAGCATGGAATCTAAGTTCCCTCTCAATCAGAAATAGAGTGGATGTCACCATCCCCAAATCCTTAAGATTGAGGAATGAACAAACATAAGGGGGGAATGCAACTATGGACTAAAGTAGACTCATTATTATTCTAGCAATGGAAGAACTTGAATCATTGCCATAAAGGCAGTGGTCACCAGAGATTCTGAGAGGAGAGAGAGGAAAGAATAGGTGTAACATGGGGCATTTTTGGGATATTGGAATTGTTCTTCATGAACTGCAATGATGGATACAGGCCATTATACATTTTGTCAAAACCTATACAATTGTGCGGGACAAAGTGAAAACTACAATATAAACTATAGCCCATGGTTATAGCAATGCTTTAATATGTGTTCATCTATTGTAACAAATGTACCACACTAATGAAAGATGTTCTTAACATGGGAAAGTGCGGAAGGGGGAGGGGATGGGGTATATGGGAATCCCCTATATTTCTGGTGTAACATTTACGTTATCTAAAGCGTCTTTAAAAATTAAAAAAATGAAAAATGAAAAAAAAAGAATGAAACCTAACGTAAACCATGGACTATAGTTAAGAGTATAATTATAATATTGTTTCATTAATTGTAACAAAGGTACTACACTAATGTAAAATGTTAGTAATAGGAAAAACCACATGTGTGAGGGGATATAATGGAACTCTATACTTTCTGCAGGATTTTTCTATTAAACTACAATTGCTATAAGAAAAAGTAAAAAGAAAAAAAGAAGATGCAATTAAAAAGCATTTTTTACAATAATTAAATATAATATATAGAGAAAGAGAGCTGATAAGAAATACTTTTGGGATGATTAAAGTAAGGATGCATTTTATTATTTCAGTATAAAACCCTAGTATTTATAACACCTTCCCCTAGCATCAAATTTTAAAGTATATACATAGATACTGTCATTCATTCAACAAACAAATATTGCAGAACAACCAAGTGCTAGGCTCTCCAAGCATTTAAAAATAAAAGAAAAACAACAAGTGAAATTCAGAACCATCCTATGGGACTCTGCAACACTTTCTAGTTTACAGCAAGTGTTCATATGTATTTTGTGAACATACTCATAAATTTCATAGGGAAGGGGAGTTGGGGATCATTGAGCCCTTCACCGTGGCTGACTGCTGAGCCATACTAACCAATTCAGGCAGAAATGTTGTCATACTGCCCATTACAATGGCAAAGGACATAGATCTCATTACCTTTTTTGGTAATTTAGTCTGGTATGTATAGCTATTAATATTAATTCTCAATTTCAGTATCAACTTCAAAATCAACTCAACTTCAAAAATAACCAAAATTAGTGGTTTAGCGGTTCCAGGAAGATGTTGTAGGAGTAGGCAGACAGGGCTCAACTCCCTCACAAAAACAATGGAGAAAGGGCCAAAAGCTGCCCAAGGGACTGCTTTGGGGGTCAGCAGACCAGGACAGTTCTACACAATGCCCAAGAAGGTGAGGGACAGAGGGATGAAGAATCTGAAACAACAAACATGAGTTACCAAACACCCACAGCAGTGAGAAGGGCTCCCCTCCTCCAACCCCAAGATATTAAGCTGGGATAAAACCCCTGGCTCACTGCAGCCTACAGAAATGGGAACAGTCCTCTTCCTCCCTGTCAGCCATTACAAGAGAAAATGGAAGGAGAGCTGGAGGGAGAGGGGGCGCTTCTCTTCAGTGAATTTGGCCAGCAGAGCCCACTTTGAATCTCGGCTCTGGCCAGACCAAAACACAGGAAAGCAAAGATTGAAAGAAACACCTCTGTGGAAAGGTGTGGCAACAAGCACCATCTGCTAACTAGTCTGGAAATTGCATGGACAAAAACTTTATAGAGGTCTCTCTTAATCTGAACCCCTGGGAGAAAATCTGTGCCCCATTAGTGAGTCCTTGGCCTGATTTTGAGAACTTAAGCTGGGTAATTTTAATGACTTAGAATAAGATGAACCAAATATCAAAAAAGAACTGTGAAAAACAAAAACAACAGGCAAGAGAGAGAAATTGGCCATCAGAGTAAATTCACCAACATATTCAGATGCTTAGACATCAGCAAAAAATTACAAGCCATACAAGGAAACAGGAAGAGATGGCCAAACCAAAGGGATAAACCAAATACCCTGAAGAGATACAGGATTTAAGACAATTAATCAATGATAATCATACAACTCTCCCAAATCAATTCAAAGAATTGAAAGAAAATATGACTGAAGAAATAAAGGGTATTAAAAAGACACTGAGTAAGCATAAAGAACAATTTGAAATCCTCCAAGGAGAAGTAACCGACCTTATGGGAATGAAAGACATGATGGGTGAGAATAAAAATACATTAGAGGCACATAAGAACAGATTTGAATTGCTCGAAGACAGAATTAGAGATTTTGAAGACAGAACATCTGAACCGGAAAAGACAGGAGAACAGAAAGAGAAGAGAATGGAAAAAACAGAACAGGGACTCAGGGAATTGAATAACGTGAAATGCACAAACATACACATTATCGGTGTCCCAGAAGGAGAAGAGAATGGAAAAGGGACAGAAAGAATATTGGAGGAAATAATGACTGAAAACTTCCAAACCCTTTTGAAAGACATAAATATCAATATCCAAGAAGGACATTGCACCCAAAACTGAATAAATCTGAATAGACCTACCCTGAGACACCTACCATTTAGAATGACAAATATCAGAGATAAAGAGGATTCTGAAAGCGGCAAGAGAAAGGCAAAGCATCACATATAAGGGAACCTCAATAAGATTAGGGGCCAACCTCTCATCAGAAACCATGAAGGACAGAAGAAAGTGGTATAGTGTATTTAAGGTACTGAAAGAGAAAAATTACCAGCCAAGAATTCTGTATCTGTCAAAAATGTCCTTCAAAAATGAAGATGAGTTCAAAGTCTTCACAGACAAAAACTGATAGAATATGTTACCAAAAGACCAGAATTACAAGAGATACAAAAGGGAGTGCTGCAGTTGGAAAGGAAAAAAAACAAGGGCAACAGACTTGGAGAAGAGTGCAGAAACAAAGATTATTAAGAAGGGTAAATTAAAGGGCAAAAAAACAGACAATTAATATGTGATAACAGAAAGTCAAAGGACAAAATGGATTAAGTAAGTGATGCCTTTACAGTAATAACATTGAATGTTAATGCCTTGAACTCCCCAATCAAAAGACACAGACTCATAGAATGGATTAAAAATGTGAGCCATCTATATGCTGTTTACAAGAGACTCAACTCAGACATAAGGACACAACCAGGTTAAAAGTGAAAGGTTGGAAAATGATACTCCATGCAAGTAGTAACCAAAAAAGAGCTGGAGTAGCGATACTAATATCAGACAAAATAGATTTTAAATGCAGAACTGTTATAAGGGATGAAGAAGATCATTATATATAAATAAAAGGGGCAATTCACCAAGAAGAAATAACTACACTAAATATTTATACACCTAACCTGGGTGCCCCAAGATATATAAGGCACACACTGGCAAAACTGATTGAACAGCCATCAAAAACCTCCCAAAGATGAAAAGCCCAAGAGCAGATGGCTTCACAGGTGAATTCTACCAATCATTCAAAGACTTGAATCTTGCTCAAACTCTTCCAAAAAACTGAACAGGAAAGAACACTACCAAACTCATTCCATGAAGCCAACATCACCCAAATTCCAAAACCATATAAAGACACTATGAAAAAAATAAATTATAGACCAATATCTCTAGTGAGTATAGATGCAAAAATCCTCAACAAAGTAATTACAAACAGAATCCAAAAGCACATTAAAAGAATTACACACCATGATCAAGTGTGTTTTATCCCAGGTATGAAAGGGTGGTTCAACACAAGAAAATCAATTAGTGTAATAAACCACATTGATAAATTGAAAAAGAAAAAAATCACATGATCCTTTCAATTGATGCAGAAAAGGCATTTGACAAAATACAGCACACTTTCTTGATTAAAAAAATACTCCAAAACATAGGAATAGAAGGACGCTATCTCAATATGGTAAAGTGAATATAAGAAAAGCCTACAGCTGGCATTGTACTCAACACTGAAAGACTGAAAGCTTTCCCACTGAGATCAGGTCAAGACAAGGATTCCCACTGTCACCACTGTTAATCAATATTGTGCTAAAAATAGTAGCTAGAGCAATTAAGCTAGAAAAAGAAATAAAAGGCACCCAAAAGGGAAAGGAAAAAGTAAAACTTGCACTATTTGCTGATGATATGATCCTATATCTAGAAAATCCTGAAATATCCACAACAACACTACTAGAACTAATAGACAAGTTCAGCAAAGTAGCAGAATACAAGATAAATATGCAAAAATCAAGTGTTTCTTCACATTACTGATATGCAATCTGAGGAGGAAATCAGAAAAAAAATCCATTTATAATAGCAACTAAAACAATCACATATTTAGGAATAAACTTAACCGAGGACATAAAGGACCTATATTCAGGAAACTACAAAACATTGTTGTAAAAAACCCAAAGAAGACTTTAGTAAATGAAAGGACATTCCATGTTCATGGATTGGAAGACTAAATATCATTAAGATGTCAATCCTACCCAATCTGACTTACAGTCATGGAGTTAATAATTAGAATATAGGTTACCATAAAATAGAATGAGGGTAGAGAATGGAAAGCTGAGGGTTAATCTGTGCAGTACTGGTAAAAAAGGTTGTTTGGAAATCTTTGGAAATGAACAGAAATGGTGAAAGCCTATCATAGTGTAACTAGCAGAGCTATTACATGGGTATGACAGCAGCTGAAAGGGTAAGTCTAAGGTCATGTATATTACTAAAATGAAAGCCAAAAAAGATAACATGGAACTGTATAAGATAGTGAAACCTAATTTGAAATACGAATATGGGTGATACTGCATATATAAGACTGTTTTACAAAATATAAATACAAATATACTAGAGAGAAGGAAACAGAATAGCAGCTATGTATGGAAGGGGAAGCATAGAGAGATTGAGATATGATGAGTTTGGTTTGTTTTATTTTATTATTATTATTGGAATAATGAAAATGTTCTAAAAATGATTGGGGTGATGAATGTACAACTATGTGATTAATTAATATGTATCAATAAAATTGATTTGTTAAAAAAATTAGTAGCTTATATCATTTTAGGAAAGCCACCTAGCTGTAACACCACATTTACTATTTTTATGTGAAGGCTAGAGATGGGGCAAGCAGCCATATGAAGAGAATGAAGTTTCCTCATATCGTGTATAGTGTTTTAGGGAGCTGAGTCTGAGAGAGGTTGTCTCTGCTGCTAGAATGCACTGAGCGGGCTGATTCTGAACTCACCATTCATCCCATCACACTTAGAATTTCCAACATTGAAGCAGGAAGTTTTCATATTGCCAGGAAGGACATTCCACCATTTATATTCAAACCCTAGAGCGGGCTCCGTTCCTGCGGGACACGGTCTACATTCTACAGGAGACAAGTGGAGCAAACAATTAAGATTACACTGCCATTGGACAATTTCTTCTATCTCTGTTCCAGGCACCACTTAACTCCCTGAATTAGCAGAGAGGGAACAGGAAGGAGAGGTATTTGACTACCAATTCCCTCAGGAATTGATAACTTTTTTTCAAAAACAATCTGGAAATAAAAAATCCTGGAAATACTACACACATATATACCTGACCAATATGAAAGAAGAAAAACAATACGGAATCTTTTAAAATGAATTTTCCTCTATTTCTGGTAATAACTGTTAACAATGAATTCCCCTCCATAGTAATGTTAATTCTGAAACAAGCTCAAGTTCTCCTACATGTAATCTTACAATCAGTTCCCTCTATCTCATAAATAAGGAAATATTTCACCATTCTTACTAGTTATCAAGTGTAACAGAATATTAATACCATATAATTATGGACTAATTGAAGTTTAAAATATTGACTCTGTTGAAAAATGGTGCTAGAAGTTGAGGAGTTCAGTTACTAGAAAGAGTTAAGTTTATACATAAGCCTCACTTAAATGAACATCTACAATTTAAAAATAGAAGGATCTTTTCCAACTACTTTTAGATTTAGCCAAGATGCTGCATCTTTGTGTCAGTAAAAGAAGCAGTAGGGAGAGAAAATGTTTATTGGAAAAGCGCCTTCTGGTGCCAAAGTACTACAGGAGACATTATCATTTAACCTGCTCGTTAATGATGAGCTAGATGCAATTATCCCCAATTTTATAGACAAGAAAAGTGAGGCTCAGAGGGTTTTAATAACTTCATGAAATCCAACTAGTGTAAGCAAGCAGGACCTCGATTTGATTAGACTCCAGAGTCCTTTTAATTCAATTTCCCAAAGGCTATGGATATTAAGTATATGGCTATATTCAAGTAAGACACATGCAAGTAAAATGTATTGTAATCTTGCTCTACTCAAATTAAAACAAATTCTGTAATCATATTTTCTTATTATTTGGTAAATACTAAAAATTTCCCTGCTGCATACTTTTTAAAAATCTACTTAGGGACTATTTTAATTGCCATATGCTCAAAATGAGAAATTTTGCTATTATCATGGCAAAATATGTGATTCATTATTCCAAAACTAAATTAAAGAGATGATATTTTATACTTGCATAAATATATGTGCATTTTTACACACACATTGGGAAAACAATATGCATGCTTATCCTTAAGTGGAATTTTCTCCAAAGGCAGAGTCATCTTATTAAGCGGGTATTACACAAAATATTGTTAAAAAGCTATCTTCCTTCTATGTTAAAAAAAAAAAAAAAGCCACTGCAGTCTCACAATTCCATTATCATTTTTCTCAACTTTTTTTCAGTCACTATGAGAGAAGAAAATTGTGTTTTAAAGAATTCTTCCTTAAAAACAATCTAGGACAAGGTCACTGTAATATAACAAGATTATTTCATTAAAAGTCCAATTCTTGAACCAATTGACTTCTTCCTACCCTTTGTTCCATCTGAAAACGTTCCAAGAGGGCAGGGATGACAAGAAGATGATCCATTATTGTAAAATCCAGGGTTGCAAGGTGGACAATCCCTCTTCTCTCCAGAAGGGGGCAACCTAATAGCATCTACGAGGTCCTCCCGGCAGATTTTGGGCTCTATCCATTTGTACATGATCTGTGTCTGCAGGAAAAAAAGGACATACAAGTCATATGACATGCTTTATTTACTTTAGTCATCCAATAATAAAAATGTTTAGCTGAAAGTCTACGAAAAGTCCAGAATCTACAACATTAGTGACAAAGTGATAGAAACAGAGACAACTTTGGGAGGGAAATGAGCATTATTCCCAAATGTTTTTACCTTAAGCTACAGGCCCTCTTACATATCATGTTCCTCATTATTTCATGTCTCCATTTAAAATATAGATAAAATGGTTATAGCACTTTTCTATCAACTCGTTTATTACATAATCAACGTAAGTTTCCAAGCAGACGCTATGCCTCTTTAATTTGGGGAACTCTGCTACTCCCTTCCTTTCCCCCACCCACAGCACATATCACCATACTTTGCATGCAATGCTCACATGCCCCCCTAAAAAGTTTATTGCTTAAAAAAGAATATATCAAGCATCACATCGAATCTTGTTAATTCATAAATATCAGTAGCTGTTCTCCAAGTCTTTTTTTTTATAACCCAACATTATAATACAAGAGCTGTAGCTAAGCATTTTCTCCAAAGGCTTCTAGGCCTATCCCATGTGATCAGAACATGGAATAGGATGTTTCGACAGCCTCTGCTTTCAAGGAACAGAAAATCTTTTAAACCTTACCCTTTATTTTCTCTACATTCATATACCTCCACACAAACAAAGTATAAGAAACTAGCTGTAATCTCAGCCAAATCCATTAAGTTGTTGTTAGTGTAGAACACTAGTTATTCTCTTTTTAAAATCACAAATACTAACTGGACTAGCCATTTCAAAACAAAGTTGATATTCTTAGCAAAGAAAAAAAAAGTATCCTAAATGCAAAGAGAAATCCACTTTTTTATAAGTAAATATCAATTTTTTAAGAGACTAAAAGTTCCTGTCACTAGAAATATAATCTGCTGAAAGTATTCTTTCCTCTTAAAAACAATTTCAGAAATACTAAATCTAATACTGAAGCTGGAGAACCAAAGTTAAAGGCAATTCTCGATAGCTATTTCCAGCTAATAGAAAATCATGCATAGTAAGCTCTTTAAATCACTCAGTTTCATTCTCAAGTATTCTTTTATGAAATAGTAAATTCACTTTATCTGAAGAAGGATGCTTAAGGAAATGATTTAAAAGGTAGACGCCTCAACAGAATTATAAACAACATTTTTTTTTTCTTTTAAAACTCTCTTTTCCACATTCATGTCATGGTAGAGTTTAACCAGCCACTTCACCCATCTGCTTCTTTTACCATCTGTAAAATAATGGCTACTTCTGCTGCGGTTTCCTAAGCAGCTGAAAAAATAAATTAAATTCTGTATTCAGAAGGGGTTCTCAGTTCCCCTGAGAAAAAGCAATGTAAAGTTCAGAGAATCTAACCAAATGAAACATTATATTTGGGAGTCTATCTTTTAAATACTCTGGCTTAACAAATGAAGAAAAGAAATTTTAAATTCAAGTCATTTCACTAGAATGCCGATTTATTTAGGCATGAGTTAAAAGTACGCCGGGTCACATGCAAACTACTGCATTGCTGGGAATCAGTGGTTCGCACATGGGATTTGGGGGCAGGGCTGAAGCTGAGCACTCTGCACTGAGCGTGGGGGCTCACCATGTAATCCTCCAAACCACTCTGAGAGGCAGATATCATTATCCTCAAGTCTATAAATGAGGAAACTCTGGATTAGAGCTGTTAAACAACTTGCCCAAAAGTCATACACAGCTAGTAAATGGTAAAGCCATCAGTCAAACAGAGTCAGTTTGGTGAGGTTTTTGTAAAAATAAAAGAAAGTGCAAAAATATTTGGATAAGGCAGCTAATCACAGGACTTTCAATCCAATCAAACTAATTTTTAAGAAATTAGAAAATGATCACCACCTGTAAATGTTTAAACACTTAGAAGTCAAATTTCAAATGCTCTGTAGTAAAAGTTTTGTTTACAAAGCTTTTTGCTTCACGTGGCAGATTGATTCTCTGACTCTTTCTAATGGGGACAGACAGATGCTCTCAAGTCTGGCTAACTGAAAAAAGATAGTAATTAATATTAATGATACTCAGCGCCAGATGGCTCACAATGCAGGTGAAAAACCAACAAGCAAATCATTTCTTGGCAAGTTGAGATAAAATTATGAAATGTTTTATGAAACCAAAATTCAAATAGACAAAAACTAACTAGATTAAAAGTATGATTACAGCAGAGCTATGGTGTCCATATATATTTATATTAAGCACAAGTTAAATACATTTTTAAAAACACAGGAAGAAATGTACAAGTGGAAGCTATTTCTCACATCAAAATATAATTCAAGACTGGGAGGAACAAAATCTTGACAAATTTTGAGACCAGACTTGTCCATGGTTGCCTCATTTCTTCCTTCAAATGCCCCTGCCCAAGTTACACTGAAGCTTGTAGACTATCTAGATTCATCAGAGCTAAAGTATATGTACTTTAAAAGGGTCTCCCAAAAGCCACCCCACCTAATTGCCTTGTTTCCCCCGAGGTTCTAGCTCAGATGCTCCCAGTCAGATGGGCTATTGCTTATCTCTCTATCCTTCCCAAACCTTGATCCTTTCTAGTTGCAAGCCACTGGGCATTCATCAATTGACTCTCTCAGAATTATCCATATCTTTCTGCCAACTTGTCTGAAGTCTCCTTCATATACATCCCTAAGCTTGTCCTCAGCCCACCAGTCCACAAATCAGCATCTACTTGGATTCCTTTTCTGTAACGCCTTTGCTGTTTTTTTTCTGTTTTTCCTTGTGGTTACCACCTTAACCCCCTTCTAAATGCCCAGGAGCCTGAGTCATCTTTTTCCTTTAGGTAGAAGATGTCATAGGGATGTAACATTGAACTGGAGGTTCTAGCCAGGGCACTTAGGCAAGAAAATGTTTTAAAATTAGATAGCAGTGATAGTTACACAACCCTGCGAATATACTAAAAGCACTGAATTGTACACTTCAAATGCATGAATTATATAGTATGGGAATGATATCTCAATAAAGCTGTTTTTACAAAGATTTTTTTTAAAGACTATGAGGAAATCTTCACTTTAAACAAATTCAGAAATCCCTAGCTGCTGAGAAATGCCATGCCTTTTTTCCCATCGTCCTAATTAAGAAACGTAGACCCCAAGTATGTTTGTCTTGCTTAAATCATGTAAGAATAAACGCAGATCTAAAATCAGTACTCCTTTATACCCTATTTTTGTATGTCCCCTACGCCTCACTCCTGCTATATAATTCAGAGGTACTATGTTATAGGCATTGAGTATTTGGAATAATTTGTAATACTGAAGATAATTAAAGAGCAAAGAAAGTAGAGGACAATGTTCAGTTACCAAAACATTAGCAAACCCGCTATGTCCACCATGAATTTCTTAGACTCAGAGATGAACATGTATAGTCTAATGTCTCCTCTTAAGAAGGCTCCCTTCTAAAACATCTCTTTTTGGCATTCTTCTAGCCTTGGCAGAAATTTTCCTATTTGACAAAATATTCCATTCCTGGACTGGGCAGCTCAGCTTGTTAGAACATCATTACATCCAACTGGGATTTACTTTCTGTAAGTTGCTGACTCCCCAAAAAAAATATCTTTATCTGCCCCTCACCCCCCACCCCCGGCCCTAACATTTGCAATGTTGATCTACAGATATGAGATAATCTTTGTTGGTATAATGATTAAGTGAGAAATTTGATGTTTTTCAACCTTGAACAGCTTAAGTGAAAACTAAGTATCTGTAGTGGGTTGACTTCTGTCCCCACGCCCCCACCCCCAAAGATGTGTCTAAGTCCTAATGCCCAATACTTGT
>JAQZBX010005130.1:0-57488 GCA_029593785.1 Cabassous unicinctus | reverse complement strand
ACAGGGCCTGGTGGACCGCAAGCCGTCTATATTTTTCTTTTTTTAAATTTTTACCAGGAGGTCTCAGGGATCGAACCCAGATCCCTCCATATGAGAGACGGATGCCCTACCATTTGAGCCACATCTACCCCCTGCTATATCTCTTAAGGTTGACCAAAGATACCCAGAGTTACAGTCATTTCCCATACAGGATGGTCATATAATAAGTCAGGCTTGGTTTATCACCAGCATTCTAAAAACCAGACCTAGGGAGAAAAACTAGGTCTGGGGACACATGCATGGTTTCTAATATAGCGAATGTTTAGCCTACCCTGATTATCACAAAATCAGGACAACGAGAATATTCTAATTCAGCTTTCTTTTGATTAGTGTTAATATGTTATATCTTTCTCAATTCCCTTATGTTTAACCTTAGAATTTATATTGAAAGCAGTTTTCTTGTAGACAAAATATATTTGAGTCTTGTCCTTTTTATCCACTATGACATTCTCTGCCTTTATTTGGTGTATTTTCCATTCACATTTAAAGTAATTATTGTTATAATTGTATTAATATCTATGACTTTGGGGCATTTAAAATGATTCCATCTTCTATCATCTCTTAGCTTATCAATTATAGAATTATACTTCCTTTTATTTAAAATTTTTAGTGGTTTCTCTAAGTTTACATTACATTTACAGCTAATCTGACTCAGCTTTCATATAACGCTATATGGCTTCACAGGTAGTGCAGGTAACTTGTAGCAGAGCATTCCCAGTTCATCCTTCCCAATCTTAAAATTGCTCTCATTCATTTTGGTTATCCATATGCTATAACCACCTAATGCATGCTTACTACTATCACTTTGTACAAAAATTTATCTATTAGAGCAATTATAAATGAGAAAAAAGAGTTTATTTAATCTTCACAAATTACTTCTCTGACAATTTTCTTTTTTTACATATTTCTCAGTTTCTGATCTGTATTATTTTCTTTTTCCCCAAAGACCTTCTATTAACCTACCTTGCTGGGAAGGATTACTGGTGACAAATTCTATTAATTTGTGCTTTTATGATGTGGTCTTTATTTCTCCTTCATTTTTGAAGGATGATTTTTCTGGATATTGAATTCTACAGTCATAGTTTTTACAGTCAATATTTTAAATATGTCATTGCTCTCTCTACTTATATGTATTATTTCTGATGGGATATCTGTAATTCTTATCTGCATTCCATCAAGGGTAAGATTTTTAATATTTAGAATCTCCACATTTTCTGGAATTTCTTTTTGGTTTTGATTTTCTGCAATATGAATATAATATGCCTAATACGCTTTTTTCTCTTTGCATGTATCGCTGCATGCCCTAATTTAACATAATTTAATCAAAGGAAGTTTAGCTGAATCTAATACAATCAAAGTACATCATGCCCAAAAGAACAGACCAGTTTACAAACATAATCAATATCTCCTTTTTGGAATTCATAAATAAAAACAAACTGCTACACCAACCTCAGCTACTGATTAGTAAATTTAGCTGACTAAAGTATAATCCTAAGAAAAGTTAAAGTTTGAACCTGTCCAAATCAGAAAGAGGCTGGTAGCAGCCATCTTAACTCCACCCCTGGCATGAGGAGAAGTGGCGTGGAGAGAAAATCACAGTCCTTATAGAGACCAGCTTCTTTCCATCCAAATCAGATTGCATCTGTAGCCTAAGCCCCAGCCCCACCTCTGGCAGGGAGGAAGCAGCTTTTCCAGGTAAATGCAAGTACATTTGACTAGCACAGACTGAATAGTCAGAAGTCTACTGGGGCAGCTGTGGTCATTTTGGACCCACACGGCATAGATTTTTGCCCACATCTGCAGCTCCATCCCAGCCCCAGACAGGGGAGGAAGGAGCTGGAATCTTCATCAGTCTCTCTGGGAAACTACAGTCTAGGCATGCACGACTTGAATTATTACACATGGCTGTGGCTCCGTCCCTACCCCTAGCAAAAGAGAAAGGTGGGAGAAGCTTCATCAGTCCCTGGGGCAATGAGGGCAGCTTGAGCCTCTACATCTTATAGCACCAACCACATCCTTGGCTCCTACTACACAGCCAGCAAGGGAGAGAGGGCAAGAAAGCCCTAAACAAAAGACAGAAACTGCACCCAGAATAAATATATCTAGCAAGCCAGATGCTAAGACATCAACAAAAAATTACAATCAATACCAAGAAACAGGAAGATATGGCCCAGTTAAAGGAACAAGATAAGCCTCCAGAAGGCATAAGGGAGTTGAGACGACTAATCATAGATGTTCAAACAAATCTCCCTAATAAATTCAAAGACATGTTAAAGAGATTAAGGATATTAAGAGGACATTGGATGAATGCAAAGAAGAATTTGAAAGCATACATAGAAAAATAACAGATCTTATGGGAATGTAAGGTACAATAAATGAATTTAAAAGTACACTGAAATCATATAACAGCAGATTTGAGCAGGCAGAAAAAAGGATTGGTGAGCTTGAAGAAAGAGCCTCCAAAATTAAACATACAAAAGAACAGATGAAGAAAAGAATAGAAAAAAATTGAACAAACTCTCAGTGAATTAAACGACAGCAAGAGACATGCAAAAATATGTGTGAAGGGTGTCCTAGAAGGAGAAAAGAAGGGAAAAGGAGCAGATGGAATATTTGTAGAAATAATGGTAGAAAATTTCCCAACCCAGTTGAAGGACATACATATCTGTTTCCAAGAAACACAACATACTCCGATCCAAATAAATCTGAATAGACCAACTCCAATACACATACTAATCAGAATGTCAAATGCCAAAGACAAAGAGAGAATTCTGAGAGAAGCAAGAGAAAAGCAATGCCTAACATATAAGGGATACCTATTAAGATTAAGTGCCATTTTTTTCATCAGAAATCATGGAGTTAAGAAGACAGTGTCATGATATACTTAAGATACTGCAAAAGAAAAACTTCCAGCCAAGAATCTTATATCCAGCAAGATTGTCTTTCAATAATGAGGGTGAGATTAAAATATTCACAGATAAACTGAAACCAAAAGAGTTTGTAACCAAGAGATTGGCTTTGCAGGAAATACTAAAGGTTGTGCTACATTCTGAGAAGAAAAGACAGGAGAGAGAGGCTTGGAAGAGAGTCTAGAAATAAAGATTATATCAGTAAAGGTAACTAAAAGTGTCAAAAGAGTGGTAAAAATAAAATATGACAGATAAAACCCAAAGGTCAAAATGGGTGAAATAAGAACTGCCTTTACAGTAATAACATTGAATGTTAATGGATTAAACTCTACAATCAAAAGACAGACTGTCAGAATGAATAAGAAAGTATGATCCACCTATATGCTGTCTGCAAGAGACTCACCTTAGACTCAAGGATGCCAATAGATTGAAATTGAAAGGCTGAAAAAAGTTATTCCATACATGCAGTAACAAAACAAAACAAAACAAAACAAAAGCCAGAGTAGCTATGCTTATATCAGGTGAACTAGACTTTAAAAGACACTAGTAATACATAATCTGAGGAGGAAGTCAGGAAAAAAAAATTCCATTTACAATAGCAACTAAAAGAATCAAATATTTAGGAATAAACTTAACCAACAAGGTAAAGCACTTATATTCAGAAAACTACAAGTCATTCTTAAATCCAAAAATAATTGGAAGAACATTCCATACTCATGGATTGGAATACTAAATATCATTAAGATGTCACTTCTACTAATTGATATACATTCAATGCAATCCCAATAAAAATTCCACCAGTATTTTTTTAAAATGGAAAAATATATATATGAAATTTATTTAGAAAGGTAAAAGGCACCAAATATCCCAAAACATCTTAAAAAGGAAAAACACAGTTGGATGACTCTCACTTCGAGACTTTAAATCATATTACTGAGCTACGGTGGTAAAAACAGCATGGAACTGGCATACAGACAGACACATAGACCAACGGAACCAAATTGATGGCTCAGAAACAGACCCTTACATCTATGGTCAAGTGATTTTTGACAACCCTGTTAAACCCACCCAGCTCTACAGAACAATTTGTTCAACAAATGGCACACAGAGAACTGGATATCAATAGCCAATAGAAAGAAAGAGACCCCTTATCTCACATCTTATACAAATTTAACTCAAAATGGTTCAAAAACCTAAATATAAAAGCAAGTACCATAAAGCTTCTAAAAGAAAATGTAGGAAAACATCTTCATGACCTGGTGATAGGTGGTGGATTCTTAAAGGAGATAAAATGAGGGCTGAGATGGACTAATGTATTTTGAAGTTTTAGTTAACTTTACTGAAAAATTGTGGAAATGTATAGAGTTGATGGTAACATATTTTTAAAAATTTTTAATTAAAAAAATTTTTTTAAACATACTTAGATTATACAAATGTCACATAAAAAATATAGGGGATTACCATATGCCCTGGTCCCCACACCTCTCACATTTTCCCATATTAACAACGTCCTTCATTAATGAGGTACATTCATTGCATCTGATGAACACATTTTGAAGCATTGCTACTAAGTGTGAATTAAAGTTTACATTGTACTTTACACTCTCTCCCACCCAATTCTGTAGGTTATGGCAAGATTTATAATGGCCTGTATCTGTCTTTGCAATGTCATTCAGGAAAACTCCCAAGTCCCAAAATGTCCCTGTGTTGCACTTGTTTTTCCTTCTCCCTGCCCTCAGAATCTTCAGTGGCCACCGCTTCCACATCAATGATATAATTTCTTACATTGCTAGAATCACAGTAAGTCTATATTAGAATATCAGTAAGTCTACTTTAATCCATAGTTCATTCCACAATCCTGAGGATTCTGGGATGGTGATATCCACTCCACTTCTAATTGGGAGGGGGCTGTGATCCCATAGGGCTGATGGATGGGACTCTCTTGCTAGCAGTTGTAGATATCTTGGTTCCTTGGTATGGTAGTTGTCCATCATAACCTCCACATTAGTTGTCCTGGGTAAGACCAATGAACGGAGAGTAGGTGTTGCAACTCCGATAAGATTCAGGGCCCAGCTGGCACATGGACAGTCCAAAGATTTAAGTCTCTTGGCTTAAATCTACCAACTCTAGTACTAATTATAGGTTCAAATAGAAGGACAGCGGAATCCCCTGTATTTGGTATGTGACTTTTCTGGAATCTAAAACTTCTTTGAGGAAAAAATGGAAAGAAAAAAAGTAAGACACTGGGGGAATAAACAGATGACAATGTCACTGTGCATATAGGAAAACAGATCTTATAGTTATGATAGGAAAAATGCCAAAAATTTTTAAAAACTTTTTTCATTATTTTTATTATCCCAAATTTTTTTTATTTTTAAAATTATTTTGTATTTTATTTCTTATTTTTAGAACTATCATTATTATTCATTTTCTTATTAATTGTATTTGGCTATTTTATAGGCTTCATTTTTGAAGTTTTTGATCACAGAAGGGTTACAACTGTGGCGGGGGGATCATTGGGGTGTGTGTGTGTGTGTGTCAGTGACAGGGATACAAGGAAGGAAGTTCACCTGGGCATACTTATAAGGCATATAAGTGTGTTCAAGTGTTCATGGGGCATTGTCATGGTAGGTGAAGATTCACACAATAACAAGGAATATCAAATTCCCATCCCGGGGGGCTCTGCCACATTCTCTAATAGAAAAGCAAGAATCCTCCGAGTACAGGGGAAATGACTAGTGAAGGAGGATGGTCCACTGATGGACCCTTGATATTGATGACTGTGCTTATGAACCATTACTCTTGAAATTGAAACTTACCCTAGTATTATAGGGTGCCTAAGAGTTGTCCCTGGGAGCCTCCTTGTTGCACAAATGTGCCTTCTCTCTCAGCTGAACTCAGCATATATAAATATATATACATTACCATCCCCTTAGCGTTGAACATGACTCCTAGGATCACCCTCCCTGGTACCAAGGGATTACTACCAAGCACCTACTAGCAATGCAACTGGAAAAAGACCTTGACCAAAAGGAGGAAAAAGTAGAGACAAATGAGGTTATATGGCTAAGAGACTTCAAAGTGAGTTGGGAGGTCATTCCAGAGCTTATGCTTATGCATGTCTCAGCAGGATCTCTTTGACCGCCAAAGTAGATACTACCCCAATTTGCAGGGCTCCTGAGGGCTCTGGAGACATCCAGACACTATAGCCAGGGCAGATAGCTCAGGAGTTTGGTGTCTTGTCAGTGGGCCCTACTTTGGAATTTATGTTCCCCAGAGTGACAGAGTTGGACTCAGTTGTGGTTTCCCTACAGATGGTAACATATTATAGTGAGTAACAACTTGTTTATATATGGGAATGTGGCTGGAAAGGGTAGTCTAGGGATGTAAATGTCAATTGAAAGAAAGCTAGAGAATAATCTAGGGACTGAATAACACAGTAAACTCAGAGTTGGATGAGAATTATGGTTGATGGTTCAGATCAAGGGTGTCCTTTGTGAGCCAGAAAGGATGTATGTCACTATTGCAGGGCTGTGGGAATGTGGAGAAGCATGGGAAAAATACAACTGGAGTGACCTATGGTCTGTGGTTAGCAGCAATACTGCAATATTCATGCATCTATGCCAAAGATGTAAAGTCTTGATAATGGGGGAGTATGGAAATAGTGTGTCACTCTATACTACGGACCATGATTAGTGGTTATTACTGCTAATCATATGATAAATATCATCTCATAATCTGTAACAAATATTCCACCATGGGCTGTGTGCTGATATAGGGGTGTTGTACAGGAATTCTGCATAGGTGCACAATTCTTTTGTAAGTTCACAACTTTTGTAATAAAAATATATTTTAAAAAAACAACAATATGGGGGCTTGGGGAAAAATACATCAAATATAAGATATGGACTATAGTTGGTAGTAAGATTTTGATGATATTCTTTCATAATTTGTAACAAATGTCTCACAACAATGCAAGGTGGTGGTAGTAGGTTCATGTATGGGACTCCTGTGTGATGTGATGCTTGTTTGCTTTGTAAGTGCACAACTTTTACTATGCACTTACTGTTTATGTATGTCCATGTATAAATGATATAAAATAATAATAATAATAATGGAGTGGGTTTGGGGAAAAATACACAAAATGTAAAATTTACTTTGGTCAGTAGTGATATTTTAAGGATGGTCTTTCATCATTAGTTAAAAATGTTTCACTACAGCGAAAGGTATTGGTCGTGAGGTAAGGTGTGGGAGCCCTGTGTGATGTTTTGTATGTTTGTTTTGTAAGTTCACAGCTATTACTATACACTTATTATTTATGTAGGTTTATATATGAGTGATATACTTCAATAAATAGAAAATTTAAAAATGTATAGAAAGAGAAATGAGAAAGAGGCTAGTCAAATCCTTTCTGATGAAAAGATTCACTATACAGAAGAGGAGGTTTCAATAAAGGAAAAGAGAAGCAAAGAAAAAAAAAAGATATGACATATAAAACACAAAGAACAAAATAAAAAATATATTTAAAAAACACCACAAAAGACAAAATGGATAAATTAAGTACTGCCCTTCCAGTAATAACACTGAGTGTTAAAGGATTAAACTGCCCAATCAAAAGACACAGATTGGAAGAATTGATAAAAAAGCATGATCTAACTCTGTGTTTTTTGTAAGAGACTAACATTTACACCTAAAGATATAAATAGGATGAAAGTGAGAGAATGTAAAAAGATATTCCAAGCAAGTAGTAACCAAAAAGAGCTGGGGTAGCTATACTGATAACAGACAAAATAGACTTTAAGTCAAAAGCTATTATAAAAGACAAGAAGGACACTATATGTTAATAAAAATGGCAGTCCACCAAGAAGAAATAACAGTCATAAATTATAACCACAGTCTCCCAGACTGCATGAGGCAAACACTGGCAAAACTGAAGGGAGAAAATAGACAACTCTACAATAATAGATGGAGACTTCAATAGACCACTGCCAACAATAGATAGACCATCTAGACAGAAGATCAGTAGGAAAATAGAAAACTTAAATAATATACTAAATGAACTAGACCTAACAGACATATGCAGAACATTGCTAGCAAGCATATTTACCTCTACCTGTTCTCTGCATTTCACATTCCCATTCCAGTTTACTTTACACAATTGCACTCCTCTGCTTAACAGAATTCAGACTTTACTAAAATAATATTCATATTTCTGTTATACAAAGAAGACCCTGCATGGTTTCATCCTTGGCTCTTATTTAAATTTCTCTGATATATCAAGAAACCATTCTTTAGTTCTTTGCATGATTCTCTCTGCTTTAAATACATTCTTTGATATTGATGGCTTCTCCTTATCCTCTAGGACTCAACAGTACTATTTCCTATTCAGAAAATTTTCCATCATCAACCAAATTAAAAATGATTCTTCCCAATTACTGTATCTTAACTCTTTTTATATATAGTAGTTGCTAGATTTATTATATATTTGCATATTGTTTACTTTCCTGGATAAGGACATAAATAGGATATGCTTTGTTCCTTGGTAAACAGACAATATTTGCTAAATAATAGCTTCTCAATACATATTTGTTCAATAAATGAATGAATAAAAATCAATATGTTGAATAGGAAAAGAATGCACTTTTTTGAAGATATTTATTTGTATTAGTTGATTCATAAGGAATAAGATATTTTAATCTTCTCTTTGCTTTCTAAATAACTTGCAATTTCCAGTATTCTATTACAAAGAAAAAAAGTAATTTGGAGTGTTAAGTTGACTAAAGTGTTACATTTAGAACAAGAGTAGCTACTGCAGTGTTTGATCAGAAACACATAGTTAATAACCTCCATAACACTTTCCCCTGAAAAATCATATTCAAATATGTATTACAATGGTATTTTAATAGGGAAGTTACATGGTATCTATTAATTGGAATTCAAAAAATGTGTAAACTTTTTCATTGACTACTTAGATTATAGCATTGGATATGCAGAGTGCTACTTCCCTTGTGATCTATAAAAATATTTCAGATTGAAAAATATGAATCAAAGTGTAACTAAAAATGTAACTTTTTCTTAGTCCTTGTTGCCCTATAATGTGATGAGAGGAAAATGCACAATGATTCTTTTAGATATATTATATCTTTAATAGGCATATAATAGACATATTTTTATCAAAAATCAACATAAGTAACACTAAGAAGCACTTTTGAGTTGCATGTCAAATTTTCAGGAAATTCAGGACAATGAAAATAAATGCAAAATATTTCATCAAGGTAATCTTTGATGAAAAGTACCCTAAATGTTTACCCATATTAAGATAATCATCACTGCTGGTGGCAACCTTTTAAAACCATTTTCAGGGGTAACTGGAAATTACTATAACCCCATGCCAACTGGCTGTTACCTATCTCTTTTTACTTTTGTTATCCAGAAGTCTTATTTAGACCCTTCATTTTAACTGCAAATTCCATGAGTCCTAAGAGTACTTGTAAGCACAAGTTAAGACTAGTTTGTCTCTGTATAATCTACTTTAGCTCATATATTCTATTACAGCAGAATAGGTTTAAACAAAATGTTCAAATGGTGTTCCAAGAGAGAGATAAAAGAAATTCTGAATATATTTTAGCTGGTAATTGTGTAAGAAAGACTGACTTATTTTATTTCCTTGGCCACTAGGATCCCCCAAAGAATTATAGAGTCACAAAAAAATGGCTATTCCTTTTAATACTCCCTTTATTTTTGAAATATCCAAACATAGATACCAACACAATAAGGAGGCAACACTCTAGAATTTTATTTATATCAGGAAATAAGACAATTCCAAATGAGCACAGCATTTAAACTCTGTCTCTTGACCTAATCCCATGGAACCTAATCAATTTTATCCTCCTCTATTTCTTCTCCAGACAAAATGAATTAAATTAAATATGTAATCTCTCTGGGAGAATTGAGAAGATAGCCACACACATCTTTTTCTTTAGGGCTTAATTCACTTGCAGAGTCTGTGTGAGAAAGTTGTAAGCATTGATTCAATGACTGTGGTTCTTGAACTAGCAGCATTTTCATTACCAGGAGATAATATGAAATAATAATCTTATGCTCCAGATTTCCAGTCAACCAAGATGACAGCAAAAGATGCTGCAGGCTTCTGTTTCCTCACAGATTAGCAAAAACATGCTAAATGATCTTACTCAGAGCTCTGGAAAGATAGTGTTGCAGTAACTGGACAAGTCATGAATCAAGAAAACACAACATAAAAGTTGTAGGAGAAATTTGTGGCACCCTTGTGGGACCTTCTCTTTCTTCCCCAGCACAGTGTTGAGCCAGCCTACAATCACACTGCGGGTTACTAGCCCTGTTCTAGACCAAGCAGAGTAACCCCTATATGAATACTGGGGTACCTGTATTGGTACCTGTTGGTGCTAATCTATCTGATGGCAGCCTAAAATACTGAACCAGGACACTTGTCTTTGACTTACTTTCCCACAACTTGTTATACAGGGTGAAGCAGCTTGTGGAGAGCTAAAGCAATTTAAGAAATAATAAATAAAAGCAGCCTGGAAGAAAAGATGACCAGATTCAAGAATTACAAAAGAGCATCTAGAGGGAAGAGAGTCTATTTCACAGATGGTAGAGACAGGATTCTGATATCCACAAATGGGAGAATTACTAAGACCTAAAGAGCATGGTAAAGACAAGATTCATGCTCAGAAAAGACAGAAAGGACATGTGCTTTTGCCTTAGGCTGATCTTAATAGAAGGGCTAACTCTGAAGTAGAGCACCAGCCAACTCAGAGCCAATTTATAAAGATTGTAAAAAGTTTTTGGCTTTTGTTTGTTTTTGTTATATCTAGACACACAAGGAAATCTCTGTCATATCTCTAGTTGGATATAAACTTAAGGAAGAGAAAGTTCAGGTACTAAATTCCAGAGTTAACACTTTTTAAAATGTTAAAATTTACAGTGCAGAATGAAAGATTACAGTACAAAGAAACAGGAAATGATGGCCCATACAAGGAATAAGATAAACATCCAGAAACCATCAAGGAAGAAGGCAAGTCTTTGGGCATGCCAGACAAAGACATATTCTTAGAAATACAAACTACCTACCCTGACTCCAGAAGAAGTAGAAGCTCTCAGCAGACCAAATACAAAAGCTTGAAGTAGTAATCAAAAAAAGGATGATGAAGAGAAGCCCAAGATTGAAGATGTGGACTCAGATGAGGAGGATGTTAGAGGTAAGGATAAGAAAAAGAAAACCAAGAAAATTAAGGAATAATACATTGATCAAGAAGAACTGAACAAGACCAAGGGCATTTGGACCAGAAACCCTGATGAGATCACCCAGGAGGAATACAGAGAATTCTACAAGAGGCTTACCAATGATCAGGAAGACCACCTGGCAGTCTAGAACTCCATGGAAGGTTAATTGGAATTCAGGGCATTGCTGTTCATCACCCACTGGGCTCCCTTTCACCTCTTTGAGAACAAGAAGAAAAAGAATATCAATCTTTACATCTGATGTGTGTTCATCATGGACAACTGTGATGAACTGATACCAGAGTATTCAACTTCATTTGTAGTGTGGTCAACTCTGAGGACCTGCCCCTGAACATCTCATGAGAAATGTTGCAGCAGAGCAAAATTTTGAAGGCCATTCACAAAAACATTGTCAAGAAGTGCCTTGAGATTTTCCCTGAGCTGGCAGAAGACAAGGAGACCTACAAGAAATTCTAGAGGCATTCTCTAAAGCCATGAAACTTGGAATCCATGAAGATTCCACTAACCAATGACAACTTTCTGAACTTCTGTGCTATCACACTTTGCTATCTGGAGATGAGATGACTTCTCTTTCTGACTACATTGAGAGCAAAGAGCAGGTGGCCAACTCTGATTTTGTGGAGTGAGTGTGGAAGCAGTGCTTTGAGGTGGTATACTTGACTGAGCCTCTTGATGAATACTGAGTGTAGCAGCTCAAGAAGTTTGATGGGAAGAGCCTGGTCTCCATTACTAGGGAGGGCTTGGAGCTACCTGAGGATGAGGAAGAGAAGAGCAAGGCCAAGTTTGAGAGCCTGATCTTGGATAAAAAGGTTGAGAAGGTGACAATCTCCATTAGGCTTGTGTCTTCAGTCTGCTGCATTGTAACTAGCATGTATGACTGGACAGTCCACATGGAGTAGATCATGAAAGCCCAGGCACTTCAGGATAACTCTACAATGGGCTACATGATGGTCAAAAAGCACCTGGAATTCAACCTTGACCACCCCATTGTGGAGACTGTGACAGAAGGCTGAGGCAGATAAAAATGACAAGGCAATCAAAGATCTGGTGGTGCTATTGTTCGAAACTGCACTGTTGTCCACTGCTTCTCCCTTGAGGATCCCCAGATTCACTCAAACCACATCTACCACATAATCAAGTTAGGCTTGAGCATTGATGAAGATGAAGTGACAGGAGAGGAACCCAGTACTGCTGTTCCTGATGAGATTCCCTCCCCCTCCCCCCACTTGAAGGTGATGAAGATGCATCTTGCATGGAAGAAGTAGATTAGGAGTTTCTGTCCACAAATCTGTACCCACTGTATAGTGTTCCCTTGGTTGCCACAGCAGCCTGAGTGGCCCTGTCTACCTGGTTTCATCTACTAATGTTTTTTTTTTTTCCCCTCCCTTCCTTGTGTCTAAGGTAGGATGCAAAGATCTCATCTCATTTGACAATGGGGTTGGATGTTATGTATTGTGAATTTTTTTGTTCTGAAATTAAAACGTGCAAATAAAGGAAAATAAAAACTCCCCAGCAAAGAAAATTCCAGGACCAGATGACTTCACTGGTGAATGTTACCAAACAGTCTAGGAAGATTTAACTTCAAGTCAAAATCTTCCAAAAAGTGGTAGAGGAGGGAACACTTCCTAATTCATTCTTTTAGGCCAACATCACTCTAATACTAAAGCCAAATAAAATATCACAAGGAAAGACAATTATAGGCTAGTATCTCTCTGAATATATATGTAAAAAGCCCCAAGATAATATTAACAAATTGAATCCAGCATCACATTAAAATAATCATACACCATGATCAAGTGGGATCTATTCAAGGGAAGTTCAACATAAGAAATCAATTACTGTAATTTGCCACATTAATGAATGAAGGAAAAAAAAAACAATGCATGATTCATTTCAATTGATGCAGAAAAGGCAACTCTTCTTGATACAAATACCAATTACATTTGGAATAGAAAGAAATATACTTAACATAAGGGCATATGTGAAAAATATTACCCTTAATGGTGATGTTAAAAGGAAAAATTACAGAACGAGAGAAAATATTTGGAGAATATATATCAGATAGGCATTTAATACTGAGATTATATTAAGAACTCCTAAAACACAGCAACAAAAAGCCAAACAACCCAAATAAAATGAGAAAAAGATTTCTCCAAGAAAGATATACAAATAGCCAATAATCACATGAAAAGATGCTCAATATTATTAGCCATTAGGGAAATACAAATCAAAACCCAGTGAGATATCACTTCATATTTACCAGAAAGACTACTATTGAAAACACTGAAAATAACAAGAGTTATGTAGGATTTGGAGAAATAGGCATCTTTGTATGTGGTTCATGGGAATGTGATTTTATGAAGAAAGGATATGGTTGCTTCCAATTGAGATGCTCCTAGACCTTGTCCTAAGGTGTCTCTTCTTTTAGCTGCTTCTTATTTATATCATTTTACTATAATACAACTATAATTGTAAGTATAGCACTTTCTTTGAGTTCTGTGAATCTTCTAGCAAATTATTGAACCTGCAAAGTATGGTGGGAATCCCCAAATTTGTAGCCATTTGGTCAGAAGTGTGGTTGCCGGGATCCCTGAATTTGCAACTTAACTTGTGGAGTCTGGTCTAACTCTCGTCTGACAGAGTGAGAACTGAATTGAGTTGACTTACTTCAGTTTTTGCCGTTGCTCAGTGAAATTCTGATATCCAATACAGTAACAAGAACTGTAAAAATTGTGAACTGAAAAAAATTAGGAACTGAAAAATTGTGGTCAAATGTGTGGTGGTGAGCATTGTTTAGATATAAAGAGTGTTAATTGGAATACTTGTGGGTAATATAATTGTAGAATGAAAAACACAATTTATAAGTCATCTTCCCCAAGATTCTCAAAAGAAATTTGGAATGAAGATATTTTAATTCTAAATAGAATCATCTCTCCAAAGAAAGCAACAGTTAAGAGTTATAGTGTGTGTGTGTGTAAATTTTTATATGCAAAAAGTTTTTACATAAAGAGAAAATGCCCTACTAATTTTCAATGCAAGTAGTCTAATTCAAAACAGACTAGGAATAAAAAGTGTTTTATGGATAAAAGATTGAGACATCTGAGGTCCCAACACGGAAAACAGAATTTTTCTTTATGAATAATATATTGTTATCCAAGAAACAGGCAATTGTGAGACAAGAAGAACTGAAAGCTTATATTAGTTGTTGCTTATGATAATATAGCCCTGCCCTGTCTGAGGCTATGAGACTGCGAAGGCTAGTTTGTGTACATCTAGCTGTAATCTGAAGAATCAGTTCATGCAGGAAGAAACAAAGAAGGAAAATTGTTTTTTTTTTATCTTTCTGAAGATGGTGCTATCTCAAGGCAATTTTTGAGATAATTTTTGGGTTGAGAGACTTGGCAAGGACTAGAGTGAAGTCCTGAAAATAGGATAAACCAAGCCAGGAGTCCTTTCCTTCATATGCTTGAATCTGGAAAAGTCTGGTTTTGTGTTGTAAAGGCAAATATTTAAGTTCCCTAGCACTTCAATCTTTGTTTTCCTTCAATATACAGGTAAAACACCTTTTGTTAGAGTAAATGTATTCATATACACACAAACAAGTATACACACACATATACATGCATATACTCATTGTCCATTAAGATCATCTTTGAAAAGAACCAAAATTTCAAATAAACATCTGGCTTACAAGAACATCAAACTTTTTGAAAAAACATTCTTACTTTCCTTTTTAGTGCAAAACTGTTCACTTTCTAAGAAACACTGACAATGCAAATTATTTAAATATAAATGCTTTATTTAAAATCAAATATAATGGGGGCAATTTTCCTCCCTACCCTGCCCCCAGAATGCTCTTTTATAGTTCCTAAAGCTCTAAAATATAAGTATTTTTGTGCTTTTTCCCTTTACTCTACCAGGACTTCACTGGTTCTCATCAGTGGGTAAGCCAGGTGAGTATCTTCAAAGGTAGGTTCATGTTGTATATTGAAATAATATTAATGATATTGAATTAAAAAAATAAAACCACCAACATTGTAAGCATGTTGACTACTAATAGAATGCAAATAAATTGAGAAAAACATATTTTTTTTAGCAAGTAATAAAAACCAGACATTTATGTGAAAATATGATTTGGACTGGCTTGATGCTGGACAGAAGGGCACTTCCTATATAATTCAGTGCAGATGGAACTACAGTAAGTATCAGGTAAGCTGCAGTTTGACATCGAATCACTCTGAGTCCTCCTTAAATGCCCACATGCTGCGAGATTTGCTGCCATTCTCAGTGACACACTGCCACCAGACCAGCATCTTCTGATGTCAACTTTGGAACCTCCGCTGAGCACCATGTGGGACCTGACTCCGGAGAATTCTTGTTAAAGGTCCTGCCTACTTTTCCCCTGGCCCTCTGAGACTCTGGTATATTCCAACTTTAAATGTATTGTATACCCTTGACCTGGTTATTGTGCATTGGTTGTATTGGCCGTTTGTGACTAAGCAAGCAAATAAATTGCATTGAACTTTTAAACTTGAGTCATGTGGATCTGCTTTTAAATGCTAAATTTATTTTCAATTTCTATGTGCTTCAGTTTTTTATGACAACTATATTTACAGGACAATTGTCATAGTTGGCAGAATCCCAATACAATGCAACAAATACCTTGTTAGCTTGTTAGGGCACTACAACTGATTTAAATTTTGAATAAAAAATTATAGGAGGTGAGAATTAGCCAGGCTGTGCTAGACATATTTGCACTGCCTAATTTGGAATTTTGTATGGTCTTATATCAATTGGCATTTATGTTTTGGGAAATAACCTGAGAAAAGTTTGGGGAATGATCAAGATGTGGAAACATTTTTAAAAACAACTAAAAAGGGAAATTATGGGTTAAAAATGAGGATCCTTGGTGATCCAATAAAGGACCTTTTAAAACAAAAATTTAAGATTATAGATGAGTGTCGGCCTGATCATCCAATCATAAGAGTTATATCTTGTAGTTAAAAGAGCTATAGGAGGACAAAATATCTTCTTTATTAATAGTAGCAATAAGCAACATAGACAAAGAAATAGAGGAAAATTTCTGGTCAGAAGGATTTTATGTAAAGGATCAATCCCAAATCCTGACTCATGTACCAGATGATGACCCAGGACCCTTGCTGGGCAATGAACACTATCTGGAAGACCCATACAACCAGGAAGGATGAGAAGCGAGACCTATGATTATAATTAAGACTACTAAGAGCATTAATGATGATTGCCCTATTGCAGTAACAGAGCAAAGGCCATTTACTAGACAAGAAATCATAAAATTAAAGCAAGAATCCTCACAAAATGTAGAAACAACTGAAACAAAGTGGCTGTGAGATCTACGATCCATAGGAGTACACAATTTACCACTATTAAGCAGTGAATAAATACAATTAGGAAACATATCTAACGATGCTAGACTAAGTCAAATACTTAGGAGTTTTGGAGAAAAACATTCAGAAATAGAAAGATCACTGTTTGGATATCTAGGCCTGGAAATTAAGATGGTCCTTACCAAATTTAACAGCAGTAAAAGCAGAGACTTCATCCTCTGCTGAGGATGCTACTAGCATTTTTGATGAAGCTGGGGCTATTGAGTATGTTTTATGGTGGTCATACTAATAGTTCATTACAAACAGAAGCAACAGACCAAATTAAGAAAATGACACTAAGATTAGCACCAAGTCATGAGGGAATGGCTCTATTCACAATGTTCACAAGTGCTGAACCAATTGCCAAATTAATTGATACAATTAGAACTGCTGAAGAATTAAGTAGGATAAAATGCATTCAGAACACTGTTCAGGTTTGAAAAACCAATGAGACCATCCCTGTTTGCTCCAGAATGGGAAATGCTGTACCAACAGGGAAAATGCAGAAATAAAATGGGATACAAAATTTTAGAAATCCCTTCAATGACAGGAATGGAGAATTTAGACATTAAGAACACCATTAGAAACAATGACAAGGGCAGACAGAAACTTAGACCACCTAGAACCCCTTAGATAATTAGGGAAGCAAGGAGTAAAATACAATGTAAACCAAGCAAAGGATGAGATGCATAGAGAGGTTATCTTGCTGTAGACCCTTGGCAGTTTCCTGGCCAAAGGAGGAGACAATCACCCCTTTGTGAAGATGTCCATTTCTAAGGATTATTGTAAATATAAAGAATATTTAATGTTAGTAGATACTGGTTCTCAAATGGCAATGATTTAATGCCACATAAAGATGAAGAAAATAATGAAAAAGGTTATATTGAAAGTCTGGAAGGCCTTGGGTTAATAGATAGATTATGACAGAAGAAAGGGAACCTATAAAAGCCAAGTGCCTAATAGGACTTAATTTAGAAAACATATTGGGAACGGACATTATGGTACTGCATGTAAATAGAAATAAGGAATATTTGACAGTTGCATTAGCAAAGGCTTAGAGGACTCCTGTAGTATTACCAGATTTGAATAGAGTAATTACTACCCCCACAATACAATTTAAAAGAAGTTTCCTGGATATTAGAAAAAGTTACAAGAGCTACTAGAAGAAGGCATAATAACCCCTGCCATCTCATCTTTTAATAATCCCATTGGCCAGTTAAAAAACAAGAAGGCTCTTATAGATTCATTATAGATTTTAGAAATCTCAATAAAACTAATCTTAAACTGGAAGGATCACTACCAGATACTGGTTAACTAATTAATAAAATTACTACAGGAAAATGTAAATGGTATAGAACAATAGATTTTGGTGATATGTTCTTTGCAAAGCCTCTTGATAGTCAGAGCTAACCCATGTCAGCATATTCATGACAAGCAAAGCAATATATGTTCACTGGATTACCACAAAGATATGTTAATAACCCAGTAATAGCATATAACCTGTTAACATAAGATTTACATACATTTTCTAACATATATCCATACCAGGGTACTAGCTTATCTTATATTTATGACATACAATTGCAATAGGCAAAAGAGAACAGAACAATAAAGCACAAATAATTTCCTTTCTAACAGAAAGAGTTTAGCCTATAATTCCTAATAAAATGTAAGAACTGGATACTACTGTAAATTTTTTAGGAATATATGCATCCTCAGAAAGACAAAACATATCACATCCAATTATAAAAATTTACAGCAATTACAACCACCCACCCAAAGGAAAAGGCACAGAAACTGATAGGGTTATTTGGCTATTTGTAACTGCATATACTCCATAAAAGTATATTGTTGAAACTGATATATGAAACAAGAAAGCAAAACAAATACCTGGAGAGAAAAACAGGAATTAGTATTACAACAACTAAAAGATGAAATTACAACTTACCAACATTAACACCAATACTACCAGATAGAAAACTTAGACTAAAATGTATATTTACACAAAGTTTTGTTACATGATCATTATGCACCAAGACACCAGTAGATTATAAATTTGATCCAGTAGGTCTTTGGACTAAAAATTTTCTAGAGGCTGAGACTAGATGCTCTCCATTAGAAAAGAATGCCTGAGTACTATGTGGACACTCCAACAGACACAGAGCATTAACAGAAAAACAGAGCATATTGCTAATAATCTCACAACCCATACTAGCATGGACTAAAAAACACCAAATTAGAACAAAGGATCTGTGTTAGATCAATGAGTTCTCATTTGGAAGTGGTGTATTTCTGAGCAGGATGTACAGATGGACTTTGAATCTTCTGCATTAGCTGAGGAAATCTCATCATTGCCAACAACAAGCTTGCTGGAATTTCCCAGGGTAGGTAGATCCAATAGTATGCCACCAGGCCATAGGGACCACTGTGGTTCAAAGCATTCAGAAATGCATGTTTTACAAATGGTAGAGCCACCAAGAACTCCTCTGGAGTATACTAGAAGGCTGAAGCCTTGAGACTCAAAGATGCCAAAACCCTAACTAGTGAAGAGACAGGGCTTTCAGTGCAATATGCAGAATTAGTAGCAATCTGGCTGGCAATTGAATAAATGCTAAAAGAGGAAAGGGAGAGTATATACATATTTACAGGTTCATTGGAGTCGCTAACGGAGAAGCAATACAGTCTGGATCACGGAAACTGAATAATTGGCAAGTTAATAACCATGACATTTGGCACAAAGAAAGGTGGAATAAAATAATTAATTCAAAAATAGCTATCATGATCACACGTATTGGCATATCAAAAGGACATATCTAAGACAACAACACAATAATGCAGTGGACAGGTTAACTAGGGTAGTAAAAGGACATAGGGCAACCATACCTAAGGAGATAATAAAAAGAAGAAAGAAAAAATACAGAAAGATGGCATCACACCATGGATGAAAATATATGAATGAGCACATGAACAGGCAAGACACCAAATTGACATGGTATAATTAAACAGACACAAAAGAGGAATTTGCCCACATACGCACACATTGCAAGAGACCTTTTTCACAAATATGAGATCTGTAAAAATTTAAAGCATGGAAATATAAAAACATAATATCTGACAAAATCCAGATACATCATTTCTAATAATCCAAACTGAATATATAGGTTCAATGCCACTAACAGAAAATAAAGCTTCCTCTTGTAATATAGTAGACACATGATCAGGGATTAGAATGTCTTTTCTGTATTAAAAAAGTGGTCAAAACTCAACTACTTATGCTCTCAAAACTTGGATAGCATAGTCTCTTGCTTCCTGTGGCTTTTTCTCCCTCTCCCCAGTTATGGATCATGTTCAGAAACACAGGAGAAAGGTAGGAGGATTTTTGGACACTTTAAAAATAGCAATAGGTCAGACTGATTTTAACACTCAAAATATTAGGAAAGCTATAAACCGATGTACACACTGCAACAAAGACTAAAAGATACATGGAATATTTTAAGACTAGCACTGGTAATACATAGATATTAGGTACTAAGTATTGTCATTAATCCGAGTAAATCCAAATTAGATGTGTCTTATGATAATGGTTGTGGTGAATTAGGAGAATGTGAAATGTGAAGATTAGTCTTAAAAGGAGGATTACCAAAATCAGATATCACACTATGGTGATACCCTAAATTTCAAAGAGGAGTTGATGCTTAAAGGAGATCAAACACATGCAAAAATAGAAGATATAGAGATACCAGAACAGAGTATTGATGAATGAACATTAGGTACTTACTTAATACGTAAGTACACAGAAATAATAAAAATAAACATACATATGGCTTACTTTAGCTAAAATGCCAGAAAAAAACACTAGTATATAATATAGGTAATTGGACTATGATAACATGTTCTGGAATGTAAGAAATATAGCTTGTGGAAATAACAGAAGGAATGAAGAATTGCTCCTCCAAGGTTGCATAAAATTTCAACAAATTACAAACATTACACTTGATGGAAAAATTAACTATATATGGTCTATAAAAGATAAAGGAACTCTGAGGTTTAACAATAGGGTATATCATATTGGTAAGAAGGAATTAACTCTGGTTAATGTACATAAATCATTGGCAAAATATGATCAGGTGAAACAATACTTGGAGGAAGAGATGAAACAGATTCACTTCTTGTTACAGAAGATGGAAAAGGATCATGAGATATATTATCCAAAAATAATGACTGCACTAAGTCCACGATTTGGCAACAGCAAAAATGTTGCAGCATGTTATAAGCCATTGCATACATACTAGTGTAAGGCAAGTGGTATTTACTTGGAAAAAAATTGTCAAGGTAACATTTGGCTATTTTGGAAACTTAATCTTTTGGAAATTTGGAGAATGAATGTTTGAACTATTAAATTGAAGCAGCTACTATATTGATTGTATTTGGAATTATAGTGTTAAATTGCTTATAAAAAGAGTGCATGCAAAAATATTATGCTCCAAGATCAGAGTGGATAATCATATACTGACATGATATTAATGATCTTGAATCACAAAAACTTTTGTAAATATCCAAGAACAAAGAGTGTATTTTTGTGCGTTGGCATGATATTAATGACCTTGAATGAAAAACAATTGCAAACTATTAGAATGTGAACAAATTGAAAAAAAAACAAACATGTTTTTGTAGCAAGTGACAACCAGATACTTATGTGAGAATATGATATGGACTCGAAGTGCCACAAGGGCACTTCCTCTAAAACTCTGTACAGACCCCACTTCACAAGCATCAAATAAGAGTTGGGCCGAAACAAGGTTGCTGAATGGGGAGCCAAGGTAGCTCAAGTGGTTGAGTGCCTCCTTCCCATGTATGAGGTCCTGGATTCAATCCCAGGTACTTCCTTTAAAAAAAGAAAAAATCGCTGTTACTCCTGCTACAATGCGGATGCTATGCTGTGAGATTTCCTACCATTCTCGCTGGCACACTGGGAAGAGAACAGCATTCCCTGTTGTTTTGGAAATTTCACTGAACGCCATGTCTGCTGGACCTGGTTCTCCAGACATTTCTTTCAAGGTTACACCTACTTTTACCCCTACTTTTACCCCTGGTCGTCAGGCCTACGTACTTTTGAAACTCTGATATTCTTCACATTTAAATACATCCTGTGCCCTTGATCTGGCTACTGTGCTTTGTTTGTATTGGCAGCTTGTGATTAAGCAAGCAAATAAATTGCATTGAACATTGAAACTAGAGTTGGTCTTCCTTTGTTTTGTTATGACTACATTTATATGACAATTCAACACACAAGAAGATGGTAATGGCACTCATATAGTGCATGTGCAGGTCTTGAGCCATCATCCCTGTGGTCTTGTTCCCAGGTTGTCTTTATTTTGTGACAGTGGCACTCTTTTTGTTCCACTATAGCACTCTCAAGATCACTTACTAACTATAGCAGGTTAACCTGTTTTTTTTTCTGTCTTGGTCAAAAGTCTAAACATAATAGTTTTCAGTTATTGAGAGAAAAGGGGGAGTTTAAATAAGAAAGGGATGCTAGGTGACTGAGAAATGACAAAATTCACTTGGATTGATGACTAGTAACCAATTCAATTGTACTACCAAGAAGGAAAAGTAAAATATCAGAGGGTCTGGCTATATGGTGTATATGGGAAAGCCAGACCAATTTCTCAGCCTTTGTAAAGGTTGCCATAAAACATAAGTGGCATAAAAGCACAGAACAACCTAATATCAGAAAATAATATTGGCATGGGTAATAGGTTACATATATATTTGTGTGTGTGCAAATAATATGTATAATGTGATGTGTGGGTTTATATTTATTTACAATGTGTGTGTGTTTTAGTTTCCTAGGCTCCTTAGCAAATGTCATGAAATGGGTTAGGATAAGCAATGGGAATTTGTTTGCACATGGTTTTGAAGTCAGGAAAATGCCTAAATCAAGATATCATCAAGGCAATACTTCCTCCCCAAAGACTGGCATTCTGAGACTGACTGCCAGTGATCTTTGGCTTGCTTCCTTTGGCTTTCTCCCCCTCTGTATTTCATTCTGCTTATATAGGACATCAGCAATAGGATTAAGACCCATCCTGATTGAAGTGGGTCACACCTTAACTGAAGTAGCCTCATCAAAAGGCCCTACTTACAATGGGTTCATACCTACAGGAATGGATTAAGTTTCAGAACAAGTTTTCCTGGGGGTCATAGCGCTTCAAACTACCACAATATGATGTAAGTAATAGATGAAATAATTTGGAAGAGAAACTGTTTCCATTTTTCACCTTTGATCTGAACTACAGATCATCTTAATCATTTTGAGGTATATGGCATCATTAAAACTTCTAAATCTTATACAGCAATAAGTAAGTCACTTGCAAGGGAAATTATATACGTGTATATATGTATATATTATGTATATATTACATAAATGAATTTGTGAGCACAAATTCAAATTTTAATACTTTATTAACCTTCCCTAATATTTTTAATAAAGAAATCTATAGGGCCCTATTATATTCAGGATGGACAATCAGTAATAAGGCATTTATTCATCAGATTATTATTTAAATATATTCTTTCCAGTAGTGTTCTAGTACCGGGAAAACAAAAGACTGGCTTGGTTCTTGGGACTTTCATTCTTCTGTGTGTTGGGAGTAGGATGGGTTTTGAAAAGGCAGGAATAAACAATAACTAAATATATAGTAGATAGTAAATAGGAACTATGAAGTTAAATAAAGGATGCAAGAAGACAGAGAGTGACAGTGGTAGGTGTTATTTCACAGTGTTAGTACATTGATAGGAGCCATTTCATTAGGAGTCTGATAGAAGTAAGAGATGACTTTTGGGAGCAGTGTTTCAAACAGAAGAAAGTGGGTTTGATGTTCCCAAAAAGGAGGACTTAATGGAATATAAACTTCCCTAATCTATTAGCAGATACTTCTCTGTACAAGAAGCAATAAAGCTTTAGGATCATCTCATGTTGGGAAATAAGGGCAAAATAAATTATTGGTATTTTGTACATTTTTTTGTAGTTGACATTTTCTAACTTATTAAACCCAACATAAACAAATATAGATATATAATATCATTATGCATGCTGTGTGCAGAATTTATTTGGTTTTATGTCAGCTGACAACTCTTCTAGACATTTGAACACTATAATAATTACATTATATAAACATACAGGAACATTTTATATGTGCTATTATCAAAGTTTTTTCCTGATCAAACAATAGTAATTTACTCTAACTAATTTAAGCAAAGATAAACATGGGAAGGATTCAGGAAAGCACAAAGCAAAAAACGACTGCCAAACCTGAGTGAGATTGACTTATTTTGTTTCATGTCTAAGGCCCTATGGTTGATGAGGAAGAAAATTCAGGAGGATGTGCAAGGAGAATGAGAAAACTGCAAAGGAAAACAAAGGATAATTTCCAAAAGAAGGAAAAAATAAATGCTAGATCTTTCCCAAACAACAACTTTCACTACTTTATCTTCATTTTAAAAATAAAATTATAGCACAATAATCCTATTTCATAATAAAAATTGACATAATATTGCACTTTTGCATATAGACAACCTTTCAATAAAGGTGAAGGATATTCATGTAAAAAATGCCCTTTTACATTCATTTCAGGAATACTTGAATGCTTACACAGACTTCATGGGAAATACATAGATGTAAGTAAAGAACATTGGTGAGAGGGATAGCAGCATTATGGAAAGATAAAGAACTATGATCTAATTACAACCCTGCCAATTCCTAGGCTTGTGACCCTGGGCAAGTTAATTAATCCCTTCTGCTTCAGTTTTCTCATCAGAAAATTAGTTGTGATATTGGCAGGGTCATGATGATAAAATGAGGTAAAGTCATTACTTGATATGTAACACATGCTCAAATAACTATTTTATTTACACAAGTCAGTGGTACTTGAATCTTTTAAATAAAAATAAAAACTGTTTTTGAAGAAGTGTTCATTGTTACTATAGTTGTTCTCTTTAAATTATTGATGGCCCTCTCTAGTTGACTGTCGTTTCACAACAGCCCTGTGGTACCTTCACGGAAACTTAATTTCAAAGCAACACAGTTTAAAATCTATAGATCTCATCTCCTTGTTATTTTACAAATTTGGTAGCAAAAGTATAGAAAGTATATATTCCTTGGTTGCAATCACATAGCTAGTTAGTAGTAAAGCAGATAGTAAAACTTGCTTCTCCTTATTACACAAATCCTGTCATTTTTCTTATGTATTTCATATTGCCCTATATCTTAAAAGAAATCTGAAAGTAGTATTACATAGCCATAAATTCCAAAAGCCAGGTGTGGGCTTTAATAAATCCTTTTCCCATAGAGAGTGACTTAGAACTATCCAAAATCTAAATTTGTTTTTAAAATTATTATTTGATCATAGGAACAAAGAACATTTTGGTTCTCCCAATCATTGAAAGAACTTTTTTTACATAAGATTTTTTTTTTTAATCCCTTAATGATCATTTCATTCTTCAGATTTTGTTCAAGAGCAAAACTTCACATTTGAGTTATTGAAAAGAAGCTTGTTGAAATTTAAAACATTCATCTAAAGACAGAGAAATATTTAATATTCAAAAGAATTCTCATCCCCACACTATTCTAATTATTTAAAGTAAACATATGGAAATAAATATACACTATAAATGTTCATAAGTAATTTAATCATTTATTGGTTTTGCCTACCAGTATTTTTACTTTAACAGGCAGTTTCCAAGTAATTGCAAAAATACTTACCTATCCAAAAATTTTTTTCTAAAGGTGGCTACTAGTTTAGCACACTATAACAGATATTTACCTTATAGTGAGAATAAACTGTTTAGATTGGTTTTTATGAGAGAGTGATTCCACTGGATAAAAAATGTAAGCTTTCAAATTATCTTCAAAGCAAAGGAGTTGAACCTATTACAAAAGCTGTTAAAGAACCAGAAAAATTAAAATAAATTTTCTTCCATAGAGAGTTAATTTTTAATCTAATATTGCTATTCTTTGTTTGATGTCAAAGAATTCATACATTTATAAGATTTTATTCACTTCCTGATAATAGCATATTCAAGAGAAAGTTCCAGTTTTTAACCAAAATTTTTGACAATGCACATGATAATGATCGAAAGGGAGGTCACTGTCAAAATTGGATTTTTATAGGGCTCTTTAGTATAGGAATAGCAGATATTAGCCAAACATCTAAAGTCAAAAGGATGATGATGGATAACACCCATCCCAAAAAACCAGAGAGTATCTACAACTGCAAGCAAGACAGTTCCATCCATCTGCCCCATGGGATCTAAGAGCCTTCTCAATCAGAAAAAGTGGGCATCACCATCCTAAAATCCTCAAGATTGAGGAATGAACAAACATAAGGGGGAATGCAGCTATGGACTAAAGTAGACATTATTATTCTAGCAATGGGAAATCTTATAACATAGATTTAAAGGCAGTGATCACCAGAGGTTTTGAGGGGAGGGAGAGGGAAGAGTAGGTGTAACATGGGGCATTTTGGGGACATTGGAATTGTTCTGAATGACATTGCAATGACAGATACAGGCCATTATACATTTTGTCAAAACCTATAAAGTTGTGTGGTGCAAAGTGTAAACTGTAATGCAAACTATTGACCATGGTTAATAGCAGTCCTTCAATATATGTTCCTCAGTTGTAACAGCGGTACCACACAAATGAAAAATTTTGTTAATGGGGAAAAGTGGGCAAGCGGAAGGGGGTGGGGTATATGGGAATCCCCTATATTTTTGATGTACCCTTTATGTAATCTTAAGCTTCTTTAAAAATAAAATAAATAAAAGATTTACTGGACAACAGGCCTTAAGCAATCCAAGGAATCATCATGTATAAGAAAGAGGAGGAATGGCAACAGCAGGAGTTATCACAGCAGGAAAAGCCTGTCTTCATGCTAATGCTATGGCATTTACATGGCTGAATTTCCATTTCTTTCCGTCTTTATATATTTCTCTTCAAATTCTTGAAGGAATCCAATTACCCACTAGCCAAACAATAGATTGGATTTCATCAAGTTAGTGACCTCTCATACCCCATTCAGCTTTGATCAAACAGGTGGAAATTATAGACATAAGCTTCTGCAGGGATTTACCCCAGAAAGGCAGGAGTTTGTGCTTCTTAAATATAAAATCCTTTAAGTGTTGAAAAAAGCTTTAAGCCTTATAGGATATGTGTATGTGTATAGACATATGCATATATATGGAATGCATACATCTATTTTATGTATGCATATGAATATATATGTATATATTTGCATCTGTAGACAGTATATATAGTGTGTGTGATAGTTATAATGGGTCTTGTGTCATGCTTCAGAATATACCTTTGGAACTACTTATTCTGCTCTACCTAGATAAAGACAATTTACATCAGATATAAAATACATAAATAACTTAAATAAATGGAAACACTTTCTTTGAATTTACCTAGTTTTGATCCAGTGAGTCAAAGAAAAACAAAAATGACTGCAGAAAATAATACCTATTTTTCTATTTTAAAGAATGACATTGAAGGTCAAATTAATTAAACAAAGAATTAAAAGAACCTCAAAATGATTTACCTATTTGAGTTGCTGCCTATCAATTAAATTAAGATCACTTTGTCTTTATTTTTATCCATTTTAGTATTTTCTTACATTCCATGTTTCTCTTCCATCAACACACTAAACACTTTCTATTTAATCCATATTTATAATTAAATGATTTATTTCAATTCTTTATAATACCCCCATTATATTTCATATCTCTACCTCATTTGCTTCACATTTTATTTTGCCTATCATGAATCAGTATATTTCCTAGCAGATTTTCATTTGACTTTATTATTGTCAAATTGTTTTATAAGCCATTTTAATGATGTGTAAAACACTTGTGTTTTACCTACTACTGTATGCAGAAGCATGAAACAGTTTAACAGAGATAAACTAGTTTAAACTATAAGTAAAGCTTATATTGTCATGAAAAGAACCCAATCATCCTAACACAAGGTACCATGCTGCCAGAACCAATCCGACTATTGAATTGTCTAGTTTCTAACAAGCATGATTTTCTTAATTCTCATATTTCTTAGCTAAAAAAATAAAAACTATATACTGTATATATTTTGACAGACAACTTTAAATAAATTTTGGAAAAAATATATACGTGCATACACATATAATTAATATAAAGCTATATAATTTAAAAATAGCTTTTTCCCAAGACTTCTAACTTCAGATTATTAGCCATATAAATATTGTGGCAAAGTAAAGAGAGAATATTTCAGGTAGTCAGGGAAAAAAGAAGTAAGCATAACTGTCTAGGTTGCTGACACAAGCACTAACTATGGGAGTCTATTTCATGGCAGGTCACCAAGGATAACAATTTTAAATGTCTATATGTTATAATATTAGATAAATTTTCTGATATCTCACACTGTTAATTGGAATTTATACCAGATGACTGCTATTCATTTTATAAATAACATATTCTTGATACATTATTTTTGATTTTTGAGATTTATTAATCAATGTTTATGTCAAGTGGCCAATCATGGTGTATTTGGAAACAAATTAGTTGGTATTTCTATCATTAAAGAATTATTCCACATAATTTAAAATTGTTCATTTTATAAAACTTGATGTAGTACCTGAGTTATCTACATTCTATAAGAATCAATTATTTCCTCTAAACTATTAAAATTTGAAACTATTCAATGTAATAAGCATTATTGGACTGATATACAAAGAGAATGCTTTATTTTTCTTTATTTTGTAGTGTCAAAGAAAAATATGTTATGAAAAATAAAATTCTCTGCTCAAGGAATGCATTTTGTCTTCTAGGAAGAAATTTCTTTCATAATTTCATAATTTAAAGAAAATTTTTTATTAAAACTACAAGGCATAAAATTTACTTTGTGAAATGCTTTGTCTATATGTCATTTTACAGATTGCAGAACACCAATTATTCATTTGATTGGCTTCAAATATTGATGGTCACCTTTCCATGCATTGGATTTTAAAAGTAAGTTCTAGGGGAGCAGATGTGGCTCAAGCAGTTGAGTTCCCACCTCCCACACGGGAGGTCCTGGGTTCAGTTCCCAGTGCCTCCTGAAAAAAACAAAAAATGAACAACAAGCAAAACAAGCAAAAAAACCGACTCAGGGAAGCTGATGTGGCTCAATAGTTGAGTGGCAGCTTCCAATATACGAGGTCCCGGGTTCAATCCCTGGCCCCTAGCACCTCAAAAAAAAAAAAAATTCTGGGACATATTTGGAAGATGTTCATATCAGTGATTAATTATCTCTAAATGTCTTTTAATTATATGACTGGATAAGATCTATGATTGCTAATATATTCTACTTAATTTCTTCCACTTTTACTTGGAAAATAGAAGGCAGAATATTATTGCTTGTACTTGCCATTGAAAGTATAATTTCAAGTGGTTACCCTTGAACACAGTTTGAGACTTCCCGAGAACAATTAATATAGTGGGCAGGTGAATATGCATCAGTGTTCCAGTTGCTTATATAAAAGTATCAGTATTTCACAAATAGAAAGAAGACATTTTGAATATGACTGATTATGCTTTTAAAATGTGTGAAGAACAGTGAATTCCATTTCATTTAATTTTACCTAAATTATTTGTAAATAACCTTGGAGTTTGAAAAGTAATTTATTATTATATAAATTTATCTTGAAGTAGTTAGCAGTTGTTTTTTTTTTTTTCAGAATATTGCCTGCTGATGCCTTATAAAAGTAGAGAAACTATGCTGATCAACAGAACATACTTATACAAATCTGAGAAAGAATAATATAACAAGGAAACAATGAGCACATATTAGGTATAATTTCATAATCTCAAGGGACATATTTAATATTTTTATTTTTGTGTAAATGTAAACTACACTCAGAAATGATAAAATAATTTCCTCTGCAACCTTCAAATTAGTAGCAGTGATGTGCATCCTCTTCCTGATGAAGCTGTTTGGTTTTCTAGTGATCTTTTATAAATTGTTCAACTGAATTCTTTTGTTTGGCACCTCCCAGGAAAGGGTATTTAATTCTACCTAATTGCATTTTAAATTATTTGGTTTTATTGTTTCACTGTTTGGGAAATATATATAAATTATTTACTGAATAAAATATTATAAAATATATCTTCTTTCGTTTTGTTAGCCAAATAAATATCAACTGGTTGAATGAGTTTATCTTACTTATATTTATTTGGTGATTTCTATGAGATTTTTATTCTTTTTATTTTATTCTTGGAGTAGAAATTTTGAGTTGCCTACCATGACAGAAAGTGCTGAAAAACAAAGCACAAACTTGTTTTCTGATGCCAAATATAATTGCATCTTTGAACAGTTTTCTATTTTGGAAGATTATTTTTTCCTTGTATATTATAGTATAAGTTTCCTTGTTTTCATTATTTTAAAGAGGTAAAGCATTTCTTTCTTTTTAATCACATCCACAGAAACTATGGCATTATTAATGCAGAATGGCAGGGAAAGCAATTTAATTTACTGCTCTTCACTTATTAATAAGCAAAGAGAATTCATTTACTTTTTTATTAGAGGAGTTTCAAATGTGAATTTACCACTAGATTTTGAAAATATATGAAAGTTTTCACCCCCTCAGTATTTTGTGAAAGAAATATTGCCCGCCTCCGATATATGCACTAAAGATTCGTCTGCTCATATTGCTTTTCTAAATAAAACATGCGCCACATAAATAATCATAATTGTGTCTCATTGTGGTTTGGGTAAGCAGATCGAATTTGTATAAACAGAATTATAAGTACATCAACCTAAGATTTTTTTCCTATTCCTACATATTCCATTCTTCCATTAAATGGCACTATGACAGGAACATAATTTTTCTAAACCTAAGAAGCAAAATTGACTGATAATTTCCACATTCTATTTTAGTGTTATTTATGATGGGTCAAAACCCCCTTACCCAGAAAAGGTTTTACTGTCACTTTTGTTCCTACTGGATGTTACCTGGCAAGTGTGTCAAACTTACTGTAGTGTAAAACAGTAAAATCATCTTACAAATAAGGTGACATGATTATTCAGAGAGTAATTTAATTTTTATAATATTTCTAGTTTGGTAAGTATTGCTATAATTATTCCATTGCCTGGAATTGGATATCTCAAATAAAGGATAAATAAATTATAACTGACTTTGTTACTCATATGCTGGCATAAAAAACCTATAAAGAATGTCATAGAAAGAAAAATAGTCTATAATGAAATGATAATTTAAGAAATTCTAAATATTTACAAATATTATGTATTTATGCTTTCAAAATTGTGTTTCCATATCTATTTTCTGTTTCCTTTTTTAAGACATGACATAGCATGTTTGCCTGAGTGTAGGTTACTTGAAAACAGAAACTGTGTTTTCCAGAAACTACCTGAATGACAGGGTCATATTAGGCAAACAGTGAATACTTGGATTAAATTCTAAATGGAGAGACAGATGGAAATAAATACAGGAACTCTATAGTTTACCTTTTAACCAATTCATATGGATAATTTATATCTTAATACCCATGACTATACATTCTTTTTATATAGAACAATAAAATAGCACTTAAATTTCATTAAATTATTGATAACTAATCTTTGCTGAACAATACAGTACTTTTCATTAATAGCAGATATATTTTAGATTTTTTCTTCAAGTTTTGTCAAAATCCAATTAATCATTTTAAATGACAGAGTACACGTTCTTAAAAATGCTTAACAAATGTTTAGTTCATGTGTTAGGACTTTGAAGGGCTTCCTATATTCCAGTCCTTTGGCAGTGCCATTTCTTTCTCCTATTTCCTGCTGTCCTTTTCTCTACCTGTTTCCCTCCAGTCTTTCTCTGTGATGCATTCACTGATCATCTGAAATAGAAATAATCAGCCACTTCCTTGAAATTTAATAACAATTACTATCTATTTAAGAGATGACATATGCTGCTTGTTTTATTAGTATCATGAATATACATGTATAAACAAATATCTCCTAGATTTTGAAGTAGAATTTATATCACAGGAAGAAAAAGATCTTGTCATTCTTTTGTGTAACTCTTCCAGTAAAATTATGGGAATGTAAAGTCATTGCTGAAAATAATTTTGGGGTAATCAGAGAAAAGTCCTAATTTTATAGATGACATTGAAGATGCTGGGGGCGGGGGGTTGAAGTTACTTGCCTAACTTCATGTATCTAATTGAAGTCTTAAATAATTGTATTGTTTGTCTCAGGTACCAAGTAGTAATATTCTCAATGCACTGCCAATCATCTGGACCCTGGCAAAATGTTCCAAATTGTAAACTGTAGAAGTCTGCCTTTGGACCTCTCCTGATAAATATTATTTCTTGCCTATGAGTTGAATAGTATACATCATTGTTGTGCAAACCAAAATGGTAGATGTCACAAAGCAGACATGGATAACTCGAGCACTTCACAGCTGAATTGTGTCTCAGAAAAAATTGAATATATAAAAAAGGGATGTATCTTTATACAATAGCAAATATATATTGAGCAGTTAATATACACCAGTTAATATATAAGCACTGGTCAAGTGTTATTTCAGTCATTATGACAAAATGACTGGAAGTATATAATCTACAATGTGAATGAAGAAATTAAGGAAGAGAACTTTCCCAATGTCAAATTGTTAGTGAATGAATGAAGGCTCAGAATTAACAAACTTGCCCATAGCCAACAGGTAAGTGCTAAAACTCAAATCTATTAAGGCTAAGCTTAATGGAAATTATGAAAAAGGCACAACCTGAATTAAAACATAAACAAGGAGAGAAAGTTGAAATTAGGACATAAAATCATCAATACTTAATTAATCCTTGCAGATTTGCAGACTCTAATTCAATGTGATACTAAATAATCATTTGAGGTGGGATTATTATTTTAAGGCTATAGTTTCTATACTAAAATGTGCACCAGTACAATCATGATCAATGGGAAGTTTTTTTGATACATAATTAGACACCATGTCCATGTCTGGGAACGGAAACTATAAAGAGAAAATTAAAGTGAATAATATCTCAAGTAATAAACAATATGCAATAGTACTCTATGAAGAATGTTTGGAGGAAGTTAGGAGATTTAACCTTCAAATAGGAAAAGCTAGAACCTTAAGTTTGTGTTTAAATATGTCATAGTACCTCAAAATTTAAAAAGGAAATAAACTTTTCCCTTATTATCTACAACACAAAGCCCAGATAAGGGAGACAATTCAGAAAGCAGATATTAATAATTAGAAAATTGTTAAGCCCTGTACAAAATCTCTGAGTAAATGTGTAATTCAAAGTAAAAATACATTGAGAGGACAGATTAAATAGATTAAGGGCAAAATGAAACTACATGATGATGAACTTGGAAAGACAATATTGAATGAAGAGAACAACAAAGAATGAAATGCCATATGAATAAGCAGATCATCAGTTCCATATGTGAATAATCAAAAACTATATGTGGAAAGGCATATTTTAGGAAATCTGTTAGGACTCTGTTCTCTGCAGTGCACTCAAATAGAGGCCTCATGCTGTGCTTGCTTTTTATTGCATTTCATACAAATTTGCATTTTATAGTCATAAGAAGACACTATCCTACATAAGGGAGACATGTCAAGAGTGCATTTAACTTGCATGAATGCAACTCTACTAGTTTGGCAGAGAGTGTGAAAGCAAAACAATTTAAGTAGAGTAAATTTGCTCACCATTCAAGATGGTAAAAATGAGAAGAGGCATGAAATTCTCTTGTTCCATAAGGAATTCTGTTTTCACTTGCCTCTCGTAGAATGCATATAATTCTGCAGTGCATGACTTTTCCATATAACATATGCTCTAAAATGAAGTTTTTCTGAAATTAACAAAATATCCGAAGTTGGCTATATTTATACAAGCTATGTTAATCTTCAGTAATGATATTCACAAGGATTTGGGGGATCATTATGACTAATAGTCAATTTTGCATTATGAGATGCTTTTTAAAATAATCACTAACCTGGCTGTGAAAGTTAGGCTTATATCTCCTGGAAACTATATTTAGCCATAGAAAACTGTGTTTTGTTGTCTCATTTGAATCAGCCCAGGTTACGTATGAATAATTAACTGGAGGGAGGGCAATCAAGGTTGGAAAGAATGGTAAAGAGCTCCAGAGCTCTCAGCAGCAGGAGCCAAAGTAAAGAAACTACTGGAGCAGAAATGATTTGGTCAGTACTCTTCCACTGCCAGTCTGAATGTCACTGGCCTTCCCACTGCTAAGATGTCCAGGCTTCTAAATGTCTTAGCTTCATTCATCACATGTTCAAGCACAAATATCCCCAACAGGTAAACCAGTTTGAAAAGGAGTAGGTCATTTGCCTGCACTCTGTCTTCCAGCTTTGGATCAAGAGGGATTTTCTCTTCCTGTAGCAGGAAAGAATGAAATGCAGCCCACAAATAATACACACAATGGGAGATTCTATCCAAATTGAAAACAGCAAGCCTACTCAGTCATGAATAAAATCTATCAATCAGTCAATCAAGCAGTCAATCACTTACTAAGTCATGCATGAATATTTTATTGAGAAATAATAAACAGAGAGCAAATTGTGATAGTCTGAAGTTGAATGGCCCCAGAAAATTATTTTCTTAAAGTTAATCCATTCCTGTTAGTATAAACCTATTGGAATTAGGACCTTTTGATTTGGTGACTTCAGTTTAGGCTGTTTTGATTAGGATAGTTCAGTAAGGCATGGGCCAGGGTGCATCTTAATCCTCTTATTGGAGTCCTTTATAAGAGGAAGAAATTCAAACAAAGAGAAAGAAAAAACTGCAGAAACAAGAAGTCAAGAAAGAGGAAGCCATGGAAGCCAGAAACTGAAGCAACAAAATGTGGAAGAGAATTGAGAGACCAACAGATGCTGCCATGTGCCTTGCCATGTGACAGAGAAGTCCAGGATCATTGGCACACAGTCTTCAGACAAAAAGCATTGCCTAATGATGCCTTGATTTGGACATTTTTCTCAGTTTCAGAACTGTAAGATTGTTAGATAATAAATACCAATTGTGAAAGCCAGCCCATTTCTGGTATATTGCTTTTGGCATCCCAGCAGACTAAAACATAAATGAAATCCTAAGTTTATATGTTGAGAATTTTCTTATAAATCATTCTCTTTGTAATGGAATGGGACACACTAGATGAGTGAGTGAACCATATTAATGGAAATGTCAAATTATATAAATTACTAGATTTCTTTCAGCATTTCTAAATTTTAATATTTCCCCATAATTCAAAAAAGATAGTAGCATTTAAATATGTTTTCCTTGATCTTAGTACCACTTCATTAAATTTTTAACAATCCCTCTTTCCTCCCTTTCTATGTGGTTCTTGACATTCTTAGGAAATAGCATAATACATAGAAAGAGGATTTGAAGTAGTGACAACCAAAATTCATGAAATGCCAATTGAGTTTACAAACGTGAAGATGAATTCCACTGTCTCTAGTCCTTGGATCAGTCCTGGTAGAGAAGTTGTTAAAAAGGACAGATAATAATGTTCCTACCTGGCTTTATTTAATACAGAAGCAGTAATTGAATGAAAAAAAAAAAGAAAAAAAAAAAAAAGATGAGCTTGGATTAAGTCTCCAAGAGCAGGCTACAATGATAAATTCATACACAATTTAAGCAATCTCCTTTTCTCAACCCTTCAATTTAGGTCTTTTCCCAGGACTAACAACACATCTACTAGAGAAACCTAGTAAGTACTTATCTCCAGTGCCTTCTCTTATCTTGGCAGGAGGAATGATGGGAATGATTTGGTGTCTTACTTTAGGATTCTTTATAGTTTTCAGTCATGTATCCTTCAAGTAATTTGCAGTCCATGTGCCTCTGTCATGTTTTTAATTTGACATGCACAATTGTTACAGTAAGTTTAATATTTTGCAAATGACGTGATGTCCAGTATGGTGTAAATATTTGACATTTTCAGATGGATCCAATAGTACCTATAAACAACTTGATTTTGACACCTGGCATTATCAATTAGAAGTGAATAATAATTTCTCTATTACTGGGAAACTTGAAATTAATTTTTTGTTGAATTTATATTTATGGACAGGCCCCAGTATTTTATCTTTATGTAATATATTTGTGTGCATGAAAATGTCTTTAACCAAATATCCTAACATGCTCTTCGGCCAAACAATATATAACTTCATTTATTTTATTTTTTAAAATTTTGTGTGGGCCTATGCTATTTTTTCTGGGTGGAGGTATCATTACAATTTTTATTAGTGCATAATGGATGAACTCAATTTATTGGAAATGCATTTCTTAATAACATAGATGGGATTTATAGTTCCAATTATTTATGAATTCATAGATCAATGTTGAATATTGTAAGAAAGAGAGAGGTTTTAGCATCTATTCTTATCATTCTTTATTTTGAGAAATCTTTTAAGAAAACAAGCAGGTAGGAATCATTAAAGTTTTATTCTGGCAAAGTCACTCAATATTTTGATCTTTTCTCCAAGTTATATGACAAAATCAAACATTGATACATGTGATCGTTAATTTTATATGCCAACTTGCCTAGATTATGGTGTCTGGGCAAGATCAAGCACTGGCTTGCTTCTTACTATGAGGATATGTTATAGATAGGATTTCCATCTATAATCATTTAATGGAAGCTACAATCAGGTGATCACTTCTACAATCAACAAAGATTACCCTCCGCAATGTGGGTAATCTCTTCATCCAACCAGTTGGAGATCTTGAAAGCCAGAAATGAGGATTTCAAAGGTAAGAGGAATTTCTGCCTCATTTTCAGCATTGGCTCTTGCCAGAATTTCCAGCCAGATTGCCCTGTGGAATTTGGACCAAGGACTTCATTGAAGTTTCCAGCTTAGGGCACAGTTTACGGAATTCAGACTTGCTAGCCCCCAAGACTACATAAGCCAATTTTTAATAATAAATCTGTCTAAATAAAGGGGTGTTTTATGTGTCCTGATGGTTCTATTTCTCCGGAGAACAGTAATAAAAATAAATAAATTTAGTAATCCATGTGCTGACAACTTAAAATGCCCTTATAATTTTGATGAAAACAAAGAATTAGAAACTACCTATTTGTCAAGACTTATCAAATAATTTAGTTACACCTGCACTACTTTTATCATCATGTTAATTGTGCTAAAATTAAATGAAACTAGGACAAAATTCCCATTAAGTAATTGGAAATGATGCCTTTTAAGATACCACCAACCTGCATCCATCAGGTATGAAAAATACATCCAGACTTAATTTCATGCTCTAGATCCTCTCAACATGTCTTAAAAGGCATAGCACAGACTTCCAACTCCTATTTATGGAATAGAAAGTTGGAAAAAACATCTTTCCTACCCTTACAGTAACAACAAAGAAAAAGATAAATTTCAAAGTTGCAACTTCTCTTTAAACATCAGAGAGCTGAAATTGCAGGCCACCATCTAATTCTTAATTTAAAAAAAGATAACAAGTGCCAATGGGAGATGGGATGTAAGTACTTGCTTACCAGCGGTAGGCACCAAATGCCATAGAAGGCAGTAAGAAGAATTCAGCACTAATTGTTAATTTAGTGTGAGCTGGTCTGAGAGCTAATATCCCCTGGGTGCTTCAAATACAAAGGGAATTCATGCTCAATTGCATGCTCTTCTGCATGAATCTCAAAAGTCTTTAGGAGAAAGATTGGAATCAGACCAAGAGTCTCTCTTAGAAGTAGTCCTAGGTTTGGGAATAGCAGCTACTGAGAAAATGGTACAACCCAACACATAGTTCTTTCTTTCCTGGATCTCCTAGAAACCAAAGCTTTAAGGCATTCAGTGAAGGTTGGTAAATTCCCTTGCCTTGGGCATAGGTTACAATCCACTGCAACATGGGGCAGGGAGTGCAGAGAAATCTTTATACCTATGAGATAGGGGCAAGAACACAGACTTGCCCCAGCCCATTAGAGATCTGCTAGAGTTGGTGGAGGATAGAATCCTTGAGAGGACTTCACCTTCCACATATTCAGGGACACAGTGCCTGCCAAAGACTGATGGTAAATGAGAACAACAGAGAAAAATCCCCTCCCTACCCTAACCATCAGACTACTAAGTATCAAGTAGAAAGCAATACCATTCTACAGCTGGAGAAGGCTCAAACCTATAGTGAGTGACCTCTCAGATGCAGGTGCAAGGGGAAGACCTAATGCAGAGGGTGGAGCTTTGGCTAAGAAAAAGTATCAGGCAAGCCCACACCATTCTAAGAGCATGGTAATTATAGAGGAAGTTGAAGCCAGTGGCATCCATGGGAACCATACAGAGTAGCAGAGGTGGCTGCTGAGTACACAGTGGGTCTGTGTCACAACTGAGCAACTCTGAACTTATGAAATTTTCAATTTTATTAAGGGACTGTTGACAAATCTGCCCAAACTTTGTCCCAGAGGGAGACATTATCTTTATTATCTTGGTCAGGAAAGAAATCTGACTTTTGCCCTGAAAGGAGACACTTTCTCTATTTTCAAGGCTCATTACTCTACAGACAACCTTGAAATGATATCTGAGGACAAAAGTTGTGCTTCTTCACATGTGTAGGAACACATGAGACCCATGAAGAAATGTTTCACAACATTGCATGTGTTCCGTTTATTTCCACCAAAAATGTCTATTAGACTGATCCATGTGGATGAATGAATCCATGGTTTATTATTTTTACTTTTAAGCAGTATTCCATTGTACCAATTTTAAAAAAATTGTTTATTCATTCCCCTGCTGATAAACCCTGGGGTTATATTCAGCTTTTAGATATAATTTAAAATTTGCTATGGACATTTATGTTTCTTATAAAAAATAAGTTTTCGTTATACTTAGATAAATATATGAGTGTAATTGGTGGGCCATATGGTTGCACCATTTTACATTTGAACCAGAAGTATATGAAAATTCCATTTGCTCCATACCTTCATTAACAATTGGTAATGGCAGTGAGTGATTTCAATTTTAGCTATTGTAGTGATTGTTAAATGGATTTCATTGTAGGTTTAAGTGACTAAGGTTATTGAACAACTTTTCACGTGCTTATTGCCATCCACAACAGCTCTTGTGTTATGATGTGTATGTTGAAATCTTTTTGTCATTTAATATGGGCTTCCTTGTCATATTCCTTTGCAAGAGCTCTTTATATGCCATTTATATGAATACAAGTCATTTATATATTGTGAATATTTTCTCACAGTTTTCATTTTGCTTTTTCATTTTCTTGACAGTTCTTTTGAATAGTGGTTTTACTTTTGAAGAAGCTCAATTTATCAGTATTTTATTTTATACTTAGGGTTTTCTGAGCTTCTATGTAAAATCTTTCCCTCCCAAAATTCATGAAAATTTTCTCTAATGTTTACTTCTAGAAGTTTTCAGTTTCAATATTTACACATAGATCCACGATCTATTTTAAAGCAAATGTGGTTATTATATGAGATTGTGTTCAATATTCTATTTTACATTTTTTTCATAGAGAAATCTTATTTTTCTGAAAAAAAATTCTTAAAAAGACTATCCTTTCCCTCTTGAATTATTGTAAAATATTTTCAGATCAATTTCTGGACTCTCTATATTTTTCCATTGTTCTAAATGTCAAATTTTATGCCCAAACAATACTCTATTATTTATTGTTTTTATATTAATTTATAAAACTGGGAGCATATGTTACTGAACTTTGTCTTTATTTTATAAATAAATTGTTTTCACTATTATATGTCCTTTACATTTCCATACATTTTCCATGTAAATTGTAGAACCAGCTTCTCAATTTAAAAAAAAGAAGCCTGCTATGGTATTGATTAGAATCATATTAAACTATTAGATCAATATAGGAATACTAGAAATCTCTCTTATAGCAATTCTTCCCATCAATGAATATGCTATATCTCTCAATTTATGAAGTCTTTCTTCATTTCTCTCAGCAATTTATGGAGATTTTAGGGTATTGGTCTTGCAATTATTTTGTTCACTTTGTCTAATGTTTTTCTTTTTTTAATGCTTTTCAAATTCTATTGTAAATGCAAGTTGTAATTTTTATTTTCCAAATGGTTATGATCTAAGTTTTGTGCTGCCTTGTCAACTGTTTGAAAACCGCCATCTCATATGTGCTGTTCATATTTATAGAATATTATAGTGTGAAGGCTCATCTAGTATATCTTTTTCCTTATGACCAGAGGTGAAATTCCAGAGGCACAAAATGGCCTTTAAATTAAATTTGTCATCATTCTTTCTGTCCTATTCTACAATATATCTAAATTTAGAACATGGGTCAAAATATCTACTACATCCATATACTTCAACCTCATCACAAACATATATAAGACAAGGAAGGGATCATGACCCTATCTTGGTTTATTGGTCAAGAGAAGTTTCAGTGCCACTCTTATTTTAAATTGTATCTCTTTGTTGGCTTAAAGTCAGAAGCAGATAACCTTGAAATGAATGAAAGTCAAGTTTCAGAGCCCCTCCCTTGGACAGACTACTTTGATTGTTTGGAGTTACTGGTACTTGTAGACTGTTTTAGGAGAGGAAAAGGAGAAGGATTGCAATCTTTCTATTTAAGCATTTCTGGTCAATTGCTTAAAGAAACTTTAAAAGAAATGGAACTACAACTCTAATATAAAGGTAATTATTTATGATTTCTTTTCTCAATCTAAATTGTAATTACAACCTTATTCTTGTAAAATTGAAATTTAGCCTAATAATATCTATTGCCTAAGAGTTACCTCTTGAAATCCTCCTTGCTACTGAAACGTGGCCTCTCCCTAAGCCAAACTCAGAATATAAACTCACTACCTCACCCCTCGCAGCATGGGACATGAGTCCCAGGTATGAGCTTCCCTGGCATTGAAGGATTATTATCGAGTGCCAGCTAGTGATGCATTTGGAAAAAGACCTTGACGAAAAGGGGAAACATTAAATATGAAAGCATTTTTAGGGCTAAGAGATTTCAAAGTGTGTCAGAAAGTCATTCAAGAGGTTGTGCTTAAGCATGTCTCAGGCAGATCTCACTAACTGCCACAGTAAACAAAGCCTCAAACAGGGGTGCTCCTGAGGCCTCTAGAGACATCTGGAGACTATAGGCAAGACACACAACCCCATGAAATCAGCATCCCATCAGTGGACCTTACCTTGAAATATATGATAACCTATTTCCCCACTGTGACAGAGTTAGGTTCATTTATAATTTCCCTACAAATGATTCTTCTACTCCTTTTATTTGATCCTATAATTAGCACTATGCCCATTGAATATATGTCCCAGAGACTTAAATCTTCACTCTGTTCATATGCCAGTTGAGCCCTGAATCTCAGCAGAGTTGCAGCCCACACCTACTCTCCAGTTCATCAGACTTGCCCAGGACAACTACCTACCAAAATGATGATGATGGACAACCCCCATCTCAAAAAGCAAAGAGTATATACAATTGCAAGCAAAACAGTTCCTTCTTTCTGCATCATAAGATCTAAGCCTCTTCTCCATCTGAAGCAGAACAGGTATCACCATCCCCAAATCCATAAGATTGAGGAATAAACAAGCATAAGGGGGAAATGCAATCATGGACCAAAGTAGACTTATTAATATTGTAGTAACGGAAGAACTTGTAACATTGATATAAAGATAATGGTTACTAGGGGTTCTGATGGGAGGAGGGAGAAGAATACATGGAAGATAGGGCATTTTGAGGGCATTTGGAAGTGTTCTGCATGATATTGCAATGACAGATACAGACCATATCTGTAATTTTATATTTGTTAAAACCTATAAAAATGTACAGTTCAAAGTGTAAACCATAATGTAAACTATAGACCTTGATTAGTATCAATGCTTCAATATTTGTTCGTCAATTGTAATAAATGTACCAAAGTAATGTAAGATGTTATTATTAGGGGAAAATGTAACTTTTTTGATGTAACTTTTCTGTAAATCTAGGACTTCTGTTTTAAAAATTTACTAACTGAAAAAAAATTCACATCACCCAAGGATATCTGCAGCTCATTTCCCCCTGAAAGGCAATTCTAAATAAATAAATAATAAATAAATATTCACTTTTAGACCTAATATTGTAGAGCTTATAAAACCTTGTATAAGCTTCAAACTCCTCAAAATTGTAATCTGTCTCCATGTAGAGTATCATACACCCTGGAGCAATACAAAATTGTGAGATTTAGGAATAGTACTTTAAAAATTTGAGTATAATGATATGAACAATTCTATGAATAATCCTTTCTGTTTGTCCTTAGCAAAGTCTTCAGGTATCTTCAATGTGTGTGAATCCTGGTTTGAAGAAAGCTGTTGTGGGAAGTCTTTGTTGGTGTTTAAGCTCTTTTTAAAATAATAATTTGAAAGGTTTAGCCATTTAATGCTACTGTGTTAAACCTATATTAAAGCCAGATATTACTCTTCATCTTATCTTACAGAGTTCAATTTGTTTTCATCAATTCTAAATAATTTATCACTGACCTAGACATTTGGTCCTGCGTTGTTGTAATAAAATTGTTCTTTCTTTTTACGCTTTTATGTCTTTTCCACTCTCAATGAATCATACTTAGCATGATGTAGATGGCAAATCACTCAATGTAGAGTTAAGCAGACCACGATTTGTCACTAACACCTAATATCACTGTGTGATTTTAGAAAGAATAAATTTCCTGAATCTTTATTACTTCACATGAAAATTATGAGGATTGCTTTGAGATAGTCTCCATTCACTCATTTATACACTCATTATTTCATATTCATTATATGCTGGACATGCTACAAAAGGATAGAGATACTGCTTTGAACTAAGAAAGAAGCTATCTTTCCTCATGAGATTTTCATATATTTATTGTTTCATTTTTTCATATTTTTATTTTTCTCTATGTAGTACATGAGTATAATTTAAAAATATAAATGGTACCACAAGTTTTCTGCAGTTGCTTGCCCCATGTTTCCCATCCCTCAATTCTTACTATGGAGGAATCATTTTTAATTGTGTTGTGTGTGTGTGTGTGTGTGTGTATGCTACCTCTTGAGAATTGAACTGTAGATAGTTTATAACCATTTTCTGTGGCATAAATCAGCTTGCTTTTTATAATCTTCCCCCATTGAATACTCATTGGTTTCAGCTTTTTCCACTTGGCTAAATCAGTTACATCTAATCTATTTGCCTTATCCCAAAATTTTTACTAATTCTCATTTGTAGTTGTCCTCTCTCCATTACTTTTGATTTTGTAGTTTTGTACCTTTTCCATTCTTTAATTATAATTTTATTTGGGTTTCATTAGAGAATGGATATAATATTTTTGTTATGGTTTTTAATCAGAGATTTCTCAATTATACAGGGTCACTCAGTTCATTCCAGTGCACTATTAAATAAAAGCATTAAGTGCAGACCTGACATTAAAAGACATTTGATAAATAAAAGTTTCCTTTTTTCCTTCTTTCTTTGTCCCGGCTAGAGATGTAAGTAGTCTATTAGGTATGATGAAGCATCCAATACTGAGTACTGCATTTCTATATGCAACCTTTTTCTGACATGGGAAACTTAATGAGTTAACATGAAGTACAAACCAATTTTTCTGGATTTTAAGTGATTTGTACTTTTTTTTAAGTCACCTGTAATAAAGCCTTTGGGTCAGTTCAGAAAAACACTTTCAAGTATAGTATGCCGTTTTTTGGACTGAAATCTCACAATCCAATAAATTTTCTAACCAAATTGTTTCTGTTCATGACATAAAAGTATAACATTTCTATAATAGGATGATAACATATCAACAAGAGCCTAAAATATTGAATTTTGAAAAATTCTGGAAAGCCTCATAAGTTTTATGGCTTAAAGTAGTACATTTAAAATCTCACAAAGCTTTCACAATTCTATTTTCCAGTAGAGTAATTTTATTTTTTTCCTAAATAACATGATAGCATTTTTGTAAATGTGTGGAACATAAAGGATGTTTAAGATTTCACTTTCAAATTTCCACAGAGGCATGGCTACACATACTGTTTCTGCATTTGTATGAAAGAACAACCCAACTAAAATTGTTTATTATTTATTATCATTTACCAGAAATGATAAACTGATGTGATCCATCAAGTAGTAGCCTTTGAAAAGTTATTTAAATTCTTCATTATACTCATAGCTGAAAATGTGACTTTAGAACCTGCTTTATAATACAGTTTCCATGAATGGAATATAGGGGCCAGAAAGAAAAAGGGCTAAGGTGTAAAAGTTGTATGAGGTTAAAGGAATGATCTCTGCACAATGATGACCTTTATGAAAGGATAAGATATGACTATTCCCAATTTGTAGTAGTTTGATTTTACTTAGTATGTTACTTATTTTCATTTTCATTCAAACAGTTTCTAGGACAGAGGTTTAACTGGTGACCATAATTCATAGGATTTCAGAAGGTCAGCTAATCTATTAACCTTCTTTGCAAAATATTATGCATAGTAGAGTTTTTATAGATTTTTAGATTTTCAACAAACTCTATAAATTAAAATCTTTAATGAATTACAGTAAGCAACTCACTTAAAATGATCATTTGATGCTACCATATCATTGATTGATTATTATTGTTGATAATAAGTGGTTTGGAGCTATATGTACCTAAGAAAAAACATGTTCTTAAATTTAATCCATTCCTGTATTTCTAAAACTATTTTAAGTAGTACATTTTGATGAGGTTACTTCAGTTAAGGTATGACCCACTCAATCAAGATGGGTCTTAATACTATTACTGGAGTACTTCATAAGCAGAACAAAATTCAGACATAGAGAGAGGAAAGCCACAGAGGGAGCAACCAGAAGCTGAAAATCAACAGAACCTGGAAAAGAAGGGAGAGACCAGATGTCACCATATGACAGAACCAAGGATCACCAGTAGCCAGTCAGAGAAACACCACGGTATTTTAGGAGAAAGTATTGCCCTGTAATTGATTTGGACTCCTATATTAGCCTCAAAATGGTGAAGCAATAAATTTCCTTTGTTAAAATAGCCCATTGCATGGTATTTGCTTGAGCAGCCCAGGATTTCCTGGAAAAAAAAAAGACTGCTTAGGAAATATAAAGTATCTTTTCTTTTTACAAAATGCCCAACATATTGATTATTGTCTATAACTTTCAGATATTAAAAGTTAAGAATAATTATATAAATAACAACAATAAGCAATGTAGCAGGATTTGAGAGGGTCCTTCTGTGCTGTCGCTAAGTACAACTAAAGTCTTCAAAATAGGAAAAGAGATAATAGGTCTCAATCAAGAAAAGAGACACCAACACACCATCATGATTTCCATAGGACTTATCTGGAAGTGGGCAATATTATCTTGTTTCTATCAATCCTTTACCACTCCTCTGTATCTTCAATTTGTTAAAGGAAATGACTTAGGAAAAGATGGAAGGTATATTCATTTAACTTCTAGATTTTACAGTGTTCATGGTAAGAAGTCACTCCCTTGCCTCATGTGAGAGAAGAAAGAGGGTGTTCAAACAAGTGGGAAAGTTTCTAAAACAGAAAATTATAAGTGGATATTGAGAATTCCTCCAGGAAGGAAATACAGGTATCTACTTCCAGAAATAGTTGCTGAGCTGTACAACCTGCAAGTTCACCAATATGTAGCCATTAGAACGGAGCAGATTATGGGGAAGAATTTTTAGAAGAAATTGATATGGGTCCCCTAGAGTTGGGGGCTATGCCATCTGTGCAGATTGGTTCTTGTTGTGGGTATAGAGACTTCTATGATGGAAAGTTCACGGAAGGATTCTGAGTTACAAGGGCTTGAAGGGACCATGCTATAGTGTGGCTGAGAAAAGTATGGGCACCACCTAAAACACTTCTTTCTCTACAAACATCAGAAAATGAGGAAAAGGTATCCATCAATTTAAAGTTAGAGAATAGAACTGGCTTGAATGACATATAACCAAGTGATGGAACACTGAGTACAGAGAAGATTTTGGTGCCTAGATTTCTGCTGGGGAGTCAAAGGGAGTTATGGATGTGCCTCTCCGAGAGGATTTAGGCCTTGGAAAAGAAGTAGATTGGGTAGAAAGTCCTATACATTATATATGTAAAGAGTAACATATTGCCTAATTTTTAGATTGTCTTTTCATTTACTAAATGGTGTTTTCTTAAGAGAAAATTGTAAGTTTTGTGTAGTCCATTTGTTACCCTTTTTATTTTCCTATGGATTGTGTACTCCTTGGGTCCTATATAAAAAAGATGTTTCTATTCTGAATTTGCAAAGATTTATCCTATGTTTTCTTATAGAAATTTTATTCTTTTAGGATTATAACACAATTCTAGCTATTTTATTGTGAGTAGTGGATGGCAATTGTTGGGGATCATTTAATTTTACATTTGTATGTACAGTTGTTGCAATTTCATTGAATAAAATTGATAAAAATGTTTTAAAAAGACACTTGAACATATAGATATAGTTTTTATGCCATTATTGTAAAGCATAATTTACTGTAGCATTATAATATGTCTTGAAATCAGATGGTTTAAGTCCTCCAACATTTTTCCATAAGATTTATTTTGGAAATATTAGATACTTTAAGAATTCAAACAAATTTTGTATAACATTTGGTATATATTTTAAAATATCCTGCTGGAATCATGATTGTGATTATACTAAATCTGTAGATAATTTTGGAGGAAATTGATATATTTACAATAGCGAGTGTTCCAAATCATGATGTATATCTCTTTATTTTTATGACCTCATTAATCTTTCTCAGAATTTTTCCATTTTAAACCTATCTTTTTTGTCTTTCTTTCTTTTATAACATTTTTAACAAATCAATTATTTTTATATATATTAATAAAGCATACAATTCATCCAAAAGATAAAATCAATGGTATTTAGTATAATCACATAGTTGTACATTCATCACTTCAATCATTATTAGAGTATTTTCATTATTTCAATAATAATAATAATAAACAAACAAATGAGAAAATTCTTCAACTCTCATTCTCTCTCTGTTTCTCCTGCTGTACATAGCTGCTATTTCTGGCTATTCTTGCACAATTATTTATTTGTTTACTAAGCAGTTTATTGAGATATATTCATATATCATATGATCTATACAAAGAGTATAATCAATGGCTTTTATAATCACAATGTTGTACATTCATCTAAAAAATTTTCGAAGAATTCCATTACTCCAAAAAGAAAGACCCCACACCCCAAGCATTCCTTCCCCAGCCCTACATAACCACTAATATAATTTCAGCTTCATAAATTGATTTGTATTTACATTTTATATAAAGGGAATCATACAATATGTCTTATACCCTTAACTTACTATGCTTTTTTTTTCTGATATTAACATTTTGTAGTATTAATCTACATTTGTTCAACTTCAAAGAAAAACATTCTTATAAATGCAATTTTCCACAATATATTAGTCAGTCAAAAGGGGTGCTGATTCAAGGTACCAGAAATCTGTTGGCTTTTATAAAGGGTATTTATTTGGGATAGAAGCTGACAGTCACAAGGCTCTAAAAAGTCCAAATCAAAGTACTATAAGAGGTACTTCCTCACTCAAAATCTGTTGCCATGGGTTGAAGCAAGATCGCAGGTGATTTCTGTGAGGGTTCAGCCTTCCTTCTTTCTCTTAAGGTTCCATGGTTCGAGCTTCTTCTGATCCCAGCTGTAGGCTGGCATAAGTTTTGTCTCTCTCCCTGGGGCTTGTTTCTTTCCAGGTTCAGCTGCTCTGTTCTCTTTACAAGGGTAGCTGTAGCCTTTCAGGCTCATCTCTCTTCCTGCAGCCTCTGCTGTGTCTAATGACCTGTCTATTCCTCTGTGTTCCTCTCCTGTGTATCTACTTCTGTGTGTTCTTGATTGAGCATCCATTTGTATAGCCTAACAAGTGGGATAGGGACTCAACCCTGCATACCTTAATGATTGGCTGAAACAAATCCATAATCTTGAATTAATTTAATCAAAGGCATCTCAGCTGAATCTAATACAATCAATGGGTATCAATCCCAGAGGAACAGACCAGTTTACAAACATAATCTCTCTCTTTTTGCAATTCATAAATAATCTCAAACTGCTACCCTCCACCCTCTGAATTCCAAAAAGACATTAAGATATTCAAAAAACCTTATATCCTTTCAGTTAGCAATGCTAAGTACAAAATCACATCACAACCAATTTATAGAAATATAGTTTGTCTTTGGGCAAAGTTCCACCTGGCTGTAGACCTCTGAAACTTACAGAACATTTAATCTGCTTCCAATATACAAAGGTACAGACAAAAGATAAACATTTGCATTACCATAAGGAGAATTTGGGAGGGAATCATAAGTCACTGGTCCCTAAAAGTTCCAAATTATTAGATATCAAAATCTGAGAGTCATTCTCAAGGTGATGATTTCTTCTCCCTGGGGCCTCATGGGGACCCACCCTTTCCACAGGCTTGCCCAATTCCCATTTTTCTCAGAGTATGAGTTGGAGACATGGTTGTCCCTAATCTATGGGGGGGCAGGCCCACCCCTTTCAGACCTATGGGGTGTCAACCTTACTCTCCACAACCCTTGGGGAATGTGCTCCACCCTCTCTGTAGCCTTGAGTGGCAAAACTCTCCTCTTCAACTGCCAAGACAAACTCACCATCTCTATACATATGTGTGGGGCTCCTCTCTTGGCCCAAGGAGATGTCTTAATTCCATATCTCAGCTTCCATAGTTTGCCTCTTAAAGCTGTTTTCCCTTCCATCTCTCTCCTCCATGTCCCTTTTAGGGCAGGCTGATAGTGGTTTTGTTCATACAGCTCTCTCAAAAAGTTTGTAGGTTTAGCATGCAGGAAGCATGGGTCCAAGCTATCAGACAGTAACACTTTCGACAGGTCTTTCCTGGATAACTGCATTTTCAATTCTGACTTATAAGTTCCAAGTTTAATTAATTCCTCAAATGGGGCACTGTTGTCTACGGACTTGATTTCCAGGGGCTTGAAATTTCCAGAATCAGTTTCTGGTTTCTTTGTGCCCAACAATTCAGCTCTCAGCTTATATCTTTCATCTAGCATTTTGCTATAAGCTGCAAGGAGAAGTCAAGCTGCATTCTCCAAGTTTACTTTGGAAAGTTCTTCAGCTAAATGCCCAGGCTCACCATTTTCAAATTTTGCCTTCCATAAAACATCAGGAGTTAATCCTGCTATGTTATCTGTGACTTTAAAACACAGATCACCTTTCCTCCAGTTCCCAATAATAGCTTCATCATTAACTTCTAAGGCCTCATAAAACATCTCTTTATCATCCATATTCCTACCAGCAGCCTCTTCAAAAATCTAGGCCTTTTCTATCAAGCATCTCACAATTACTACCTTCTAAGGACCTATTGAAAATAACTTTATGCTCCATAGTACTATCAAAAGACTCTTCAAAGCAATCTAGGCCATTTCCATCAAGCATCTCACAATTCCTCCAAAAAATACCCCTTATTTATAAAACCATTCCAGCATTTTGGTAATTGCAAAAGCACCACACCACTCTCCTGGTACTAAATTCTGTATTAGTCAGCCAAAAGGGATGCTGATGCAAGATACCAGAAATTTGGTGGCTTTTATAAAGGGTATTTTTGGGGGAGTAGCAGCTGACATTTACAAGGCCCTAAAAAGTCTAACGCAAGGTACCATTAGATGTTCTTCCTTACCCAAAATCTGTTGCCATGTGTTGAAGCAAGATGGCAGGTGATGTCTGTGAGGGTTCAGCCTTTCTTCTTCCTTTTAAGGCTCTGTGGTCCCAGGTTTTTCTGATCTCAGCTGTAGGCTGGCATAAGGCTCATCTGTCTGCCTGGTGCTCATTTATTTTTGGGCTCAGCTGCTCTGTTCTTTTCACAAGGTCAGCTGTTGACTATCAGGCTCATGTCTCTTCCTGTGGCTTCTGCTATGTCTAATGAGCTGTCTCTCTTCCTCTGTGTTCTTCTCCTGTGTAACTACTTCTGTGTGTTCTTGATTGAACATCTGTTTATATAGCCTACCAAGAAAGACAGGGACTAAAAACTGCACACCTTAATGACATGGTCAAAACAAAGCTGTAAACTTGACATAATTTACTCAAAGGCATCTAGCTGAATCTAATACAATCAAAGGGCATCAAGCCCAGAGGAACTGACCAGTTTACAAACATAATCTCTTTTTGGAATTCATAAATAATTTCAGACTACTTCACCCCTATCTTTTGTATAAGGTGTGAGATAGGGGTCTTTTTCTTTCTTTTGGATATGGCTATCCAGTTTTCCCAGCATGATTTGTTGAATAGAATGTCCTGGCCCAGCTGGGTGGGCTTAACAGCCTTGTCAAAATTCACTTGACGTTAAATATGAGGGTCAATTTCTGAGTTCTCAAATTGGTTCTATTATTCAATCTTTCTGTCCTTATGCAAGTAGTATGCTGGTTTTTTTTTACCACTGTAGCTAAGTAATATGCTTTAAAGTCAGGAAGTGAGAGTCCTGCAATTTCATTCTTCCTTTTAAAGACATTTTTCATTATTCAGGGCTCCTTAAACTTCCAAATAAACTTGATTATTGGCTTTTAGATTTCTGCCAAAAGGGGTGTTGGGATTTTTATTGGAATTGCATTGAATCTGTAAATCAGTTTGAGTAGAATTGCCATCTTAATGATATGTAGTCTTCCAATCAATGAACATGAAATGTCCTTCCATTTATTTAAGTATTCTTCAGTTTCTTTTAGCAATGTTTTGTAGTTTTCTGAATACAGGACCTTTATGTCCTTGGTTAAGTTTATTCCTAAATACTTGATTTTTTAAATCACTATAATAAATGGAATTTTTTTCTGATTTCCTTCTCAGATTGTACATCAGTAGTGTATAGAAATAGTGTTGAATTTTGCATATTAATCTTGTATCCTGACACTTTGCTGAACTTGTCTATTAATTCTAATAGCTTTGTTGTGGATTTTTCATGATATTCTAGATATAGATCATGTCATCAGTGAATAGTGAAAGTTTTACTTCTTCCTTTCCTATTTTGGTCCATTTTATTTCTTTGTCTAGTTTAATTGATTTAGCAAGAATATCTAGCACAATATTTAATAATAATGGTGACAGTGGGCATCCTTGTCCTGGTCCTGATCCCAGCGGGAAAGCTTTCAGTCTTTAACCACTGAGTATAATGCTAGCTGTAGGTTTTTCTATAGGCATGTTACCATATTGAGAAAGCGCCCTACTATTCCTATTTTTTGAAATACTTTTATCATGAAGTGTTGTTGTATCTTGTCAAATGCCTTTTCTGCATCAATAGAAATGATCATAATATTTTTCTTCTTCAATTTACCAATGTGGTGTATTACACTAAATAATTTTTCTTGTTTTGAACCACCATTACATACTTGGGGTAAAGCCCACTTGATTCTGGTGTGTAATTCCTTTAATTTCCTTTTGGATTTGGTTTGGAAGTATTTTGTTGAGGATTTTTGCATATATATTCATTAATGATATTGGTCTGTAATTTTATTTTTTCATATTATCTTTATCTGGTTTTGGTCGTAGGGTGATATTACTTCATAGAATGAGTTTGGTAGCATTCTTTCCTGTTCAATTTTTTGGAAGAGCTTGAGCAAGATCAGTATTAGGTCATCTTTGAATGATTGGTAGAATTCACCTGTGAAGCCATCTGGTCCCTGGCTTTTCATTTTTGGGACATTTTTGAAGACTTTCATTCTCTTCAGTTATGATTGTTTTGTGAAGGTCTATTTCTTCTAGGGACAGTGTAGTTGTTTCATGTTTTTCTAGAAATTTGTCCATCTTGTGTATATTTTCTAATTTTTTGGCATACAGTTCTTCATAGTATCCTTTTATGATCTCTCTTATTACTGTGGGTCAGTGGTAATGTCCCCCTCTCATTTCTGATTTTATTTGTGTCTTCTCTCTTTTTCTTTGTCTGTCTAGATAATGGTTTGCCCATTTTGTTGACCTTCTGAAAGAACCAATTTTGGTTTTGTTGATTCTATTTTTTTGTTGTTGTTGTTCTCGGTTTCATTTTTTTCTGCTCTCATCTTTACTATTTCTTTTTCAGCTTCGTTTGATTTTAGTTTACTGTTTTTTTTTTCTAGTTCTGCCAGGTGTGCAGCTAGGCCTTCAATTTTAGCTCTTTTCTCTTTTTTAATGTAGGTATCAAAGGCTATAAATTTCTCCCTCAGCACTGCCTTTGCAGTGACCATAGGTTTTGACATGTTGTATTTTTATTTTCATTCATCTCAAGATATTTGCTGAATTCTCTTGCAGTTTCTTCTTTGACCCACTGATTATTTAAGAGTGTTTTGTCTACTCTTCACATATTTATGAATATTCCCTTTTTCCATCCATTATTGATTTCCAGCTCATTTCATTATGATCAGAGAAAGTGTTTTATTTATCTTCAATGTTTTAAAATTTATTGAGATTTGTCTTGTGATGCAACATATGGTCTATCTTGGAGAAGGATGCATGAGAACTTGAAAAGAATGTACATCCTGTTATTTTGGGGTGCAATGCTCTATACATATCTGTTAGGTCTAGTTCATTTATTATATTATTCATGCTCTCTGTTTCTTTATTAATCCTCTGTCTAGATGTTCTATCCAACACTGAGAGTGGTGTATTGAAGTCTCCAACTACTATTGTAGAGACATCTATTTCTCCATTCAGCTTTCCCAGTGTGTACCTCATGTATTTTGGAGCACTGCAGTTAGGTGCATAAATATTTAGTGTAGTTATTTCTTCTTGCTGAAATAACTATATATGTAATTACCTTCTTCATCCCTTATAACAGTTTTGCATTTAAAATCTAATTTTTCCAATATTAGTATTGTTACTCCAGCTCTTTTTGGTTACAAATTGAATGTAACCTCTTTTTCTAAGCTTTCACTTTTAACTTAGTTGTGTCCTTACCTCTGAGGTGGGTCTCTTGTAGCCAACATATAGAGGCTCATATTTTTTTGTCCATTCTATCAGGCTATGTCTTTTCACTGGGGAGTTCAAGCTATTAGCATTCAATTTTATTATTGTAAGGCATTAGTAAGTGTTTTGATCTTTGGCTTTCTGTTGTCATATAGTACTATTGTCTATATTTTTGCCTTTTAATTTACCTTTTCTAATAATCTTTATTTCTATACTCTCCTCCACATCTCTCACCCTTGTTTTTCCTTTCAGGCTGCAGCACTCCCTTTAGTATTTCTTGTAATTCTGGTCTTTTAGTAACATATTCTGTCAGTTATTTATTTTATTTTTTGTCTGTGAAAACATTGAACTTCTCTTCATTTTTGAAGGACAGCTTTACTGGATACAGAATTTTTAGCTGGCAGTTTTTCTCTTTCAGTATCTTAAATACATCATACCACTTTTTTCTTTCCTCCTTATTTCCTGATGAGAGGTTGGCAAATGATTTCTGATGAGAAGTTGGCAATTAATCATATTGAGGTTCCCTTTGATGTTTTGCCTTTCTCTTTCTGCTTTCAGAATCTCTTCTTTATCTCTGATATTTGTCATTCTGAATAGTAGGTGTCTCAGGGTAGGTCTATTTGGATTTATTCTGTTTGGTGTGCATTGTTCTTCTTGGATATTAATATTGATGTGTTTCAGAAGGGTAGGGAAGTTTTCAGTCATTATTTCCTCAAATATTCTTTCTGCCCCTTTCCCATTTTCTTCTCTTTCTGGGACACTGATAATGTGTATGGTTTTGCATTTCACATTGTCATTCAATTCCCTGAGACCCTGTTACGTTTTTTCCATTCTCTTCTCTTTGTGTTCACTCTTTTCTGGTTCAGATGTTCTGTCTTTGAAATCACTGTCTTTTGAATAATTCTATCTTTGAGCAATTCAAATCTGCTCTTATTTGCCTCTAATGTATTTTTAATCTCATCCATCATGTCTTTCATTCCCATAAGGTCTGTTACTTTGCTTTTCAGACTTTCAATTTCTTCTTTATCCTCACCTAGTGTCTTCTTAATATCCTTTATCTGTTTAGTCATATTTTCTTTCAATTCTTTAAATTAATTTAGGAGAGTTGTGTGATTATCATTGGTTAACTGTCTTAAGTCCTGTATCTCTTCAGGATATTTGGTTTCTTCCTTTGGCTTGGTCATCTCTTCCTGTTACCTAGTATGGCTTGTAAGTTTTTGATGATGTCTGGGTATCTGAATATGCTGGAGAATTTACTCTGATGTCCTATTTCACTTTCTTGCTTATTGTTATAATTTTTTCACAGCTTTTCTTTGATATTTGGCTCAATTTATCCTAAATCTTTAAGTTATCAAAATCATGCCAGGGACTCCCAAATGTGGTGCAGATTTCCTCCCAGAAGTTAGAGAACAGAACAGAGAGACCCAAGTGCAATTGTTGTCCATGCAATTTTCAGACCAGCTAGCAGATGGTGTTTGTTGATGCACCTATATAGGGAGGTGTATCTCTCTCCAACTTCTTTTGTTTTGGTTTGGCCAGAGCTGAGATTCAAAGCTGGCTCTGCTGGCTGAATTCACTGAAGAAAAGGCCCCCCAATTCCCTCTCCCTTTTCCCTTGTAACAGCTGACTAAGAGTGAAGACATCTGATCCCCTCTCAGTCAGCTGTAATAAGCCAGGGGTTTTGCCGAACACTTAGTATCTTGGGAGTGAGAGAGGAGAGCCCTTCCTGGCCACTGCAGTAAATCACTTTTGTTCTTTCAGCTTCTTTGTCTTTCTACCCCTCACCCTCCTGGGAGCTGTGAAGCACTGTACTATTCTGATGACCCCTAAAGGAGGTCCCTTGGACAGCTTTTGATGCTTTCTACATTGTTTTTGTGAGAACACTGAGCCTTGTCTGCCTAATCCAATGCCATCTTCCCACAATTGCTCCCCATCTTTTCTTAAATTTACTCCTAAGTATAGTTGATATGTTTCAGAATTTTCTAAGAATATAATGACCTCATCTGCAAAATAATAAGTTTTTCTTTTTATTTCCAAAACTTTACTTATTTTATTTCTTTTTGTTGCCTTCTTCCAATACTCTAGACCTCCATTACAATAAATAACAATGGTGAGGGCAGGTTTTATTGCCTTATTCCTCAACAGAGTCATTTACTTATTCTCTGAAGTCTGAAACCGCTATGAGTGAACACCAATCTAAAGAGAGAGCTACATCTTTGTAGTAATTTTGTTTGATTTAGTCAAGCAAAGTTATCTTTCCTTCATTGTGTTCCTTTTTATTTATTTATTTTTAAGATTTATTTTTTTATATATTTATTCCCCTGCAACTCATTGTTTTGCACTCGCTGTCTGCCCTCTGTGTGTTTTTCTGTTTCTACTTGTCTTCTCTTTAGGTGGCACCGGCAATCAATCCTGGGACCTTACATAGTGGGAGAGAGGTGCTCAATCTCTTGCGCCACCTCAGCAACCTGGTCCACTGCATCTCTTATTGTTTCTCCTTTGTGTCTCTTTCTGTTGCATCATCTTGATGCACCAGCTCTCTGCACAGGCCAGTACTCTGTGCGGGCTAGCGCTTTTGTGCAGGCCAGCACTCTTGCATGGCCCAGCACTCTGCATGGGCCAGCTCTCCGCTTGGGCCTGCTCATCACACAGGCCAGCTTGCCTTTCACCAGGAAGCCCCAGGAATCTAATGCTGGACCTCCTATGTGGCAAACAAGAGCCCAATTGCTTGAGCCACATCTGTTTCCCCATTGTGTTCCTATTTAGATGCAGGTTCAAAATTAACTATGCAGTTATTTATTATTCTTGCTTTGCAACTACTTTTGTACCAAGTATAGATAATATAGTGCTTATGAATATTTGTAATAACTCATTTTTCTCCAATGTGCAAATGGGGAAGCTAAGAATAAGGGAAATTATGTTTTGCTGAAAGTTAAGAACATTAAGTGTCAGAGACAAGATTAAACCTAGACTTTTATTTCCAAGTCTAATGATTTTTCATTATACTTTCCACCACGTTTACTCAATTCCATATACTTCTTTTAGCGTTTGCACTACATTGCATTGTAATGTTTTGCTTAAATAGTTGCCTTTCTAACCAATCATTTAGTTATTTGCTTCTCTAACAATGCAGTCTCTAGTTGGAAGCTCTTCTCTTATTGTTGCCATTTAAATGTTTGAAACATGACAGAAATGATATCAAATGGGTTTATGATCACAGAAATAACTACCTTACATCACTTTATTCAAAATGTCCATAAAGAATACTTGTTCAGCTATTTGGAGACTCTCACATAAAAGTGATTTGTGTGATTTGCTTGAGAACCAGTAGTGAAGTACAACTACAACAAAACAAAACAAAATCAACAAACAAAAAACAAAGCCACATGTTTCAGTCCTAGCTGTTATATGTTTTAATGACAGTTATTGTCATTCTTTCTGATGGAATTTTTACTGGCTGAATGGATTCTTCAATTCACCATTAACTGATTCATCCTTAAGGATACAGTGAATTTATTTATTGTCTAGTCTTGCATAGGCTGAATTCCAAAAGATGAAAATATTTTGAGCCTATGAAAGGCACCAATAATTAAGACTTTATTTAGAAGACATACTTAAAAATAACCTGAGCTAGCAACAGTTTGACAATTTGGAAAAGTGCCATTGCCAAATACTAATTTTTTAAAAATTGTTTTATAAATGAGAGTTCCTAAAGCATGTTCACTTACAGATTCTTAGAATAATTTAAATTAAGCTTTATGCTTTCCTTGAGGAAATTTTTTTTTCTTATTGTCTCCTTTCTATTCTAACAGATGAACTCATATAAAATAAATTGCATGTATTTAAATGTTATTTCTTGAAAGATGCTGACATTATATACGAAACTATCATCATAATAACCTTCTTGTGCCCCTTTGTAATCCAGACCACCATCCCTAACTCCCATCTTCCCACTGCACAAAGAGATCTGATCTCTTTCTTTGACTAAAGATTAGTTTGTATTTTCTAGAGTTGTATATATATAGAATCATATAATATGTACACTCATTTTCTGGCTTATTTTGTAAAGCCTAAGCATTTTGAGATTCATCCATTCTTCACATGTTTCAATAGTTCAGTCATTATTATTGTATGAACTATTGTGTGACTGTACCAGTTTGTTTCACCATCCACCTGTAGAAAGACATTTGGAATGTTTTCTATTTTTGGCTACTACAAACAAAATTGATATGAACATTCACGTACAAATCTTTGCATAGATATATGCTTTCATTTATTTTAAGTAACTACACAGAAATGGAGTGACTGGAATCATATGGCAGGTTTATGTTTACATATTTAGGAAAACACCAAATTTTTTTCTATCATGAGTGTATGAGTTCCCCAGTTCTTACAAATCATTGCCAATACTTGGTAATATCAGGTGTTTAAATTTTAGCCATTCTAATAAATGTGTAATTAGATCTTGATGTGCTTTTTTAACTTCACAAAATCTGTTTCACATATGTTAGAAAATGTACAGAGACATAATTACAAAATATACTGTAGGTTGACAAAGCATCAAGCCCAATTCTATCTAGTGATAATACAATCCAGTCCATTCAAGTTTCACCTAGAGTGTACATTAGTTTAGCTTATCAGTTTTTTCTGGAGTGCCTCCATTTTCATTAGAAGTCATTTTCATTTGAAGTATGGAGTAGGAGACTTTTGAAGTAATAACTAAATTGCCTTCAAATCCCTTGTTGGTGTTTATAATCCTGAATTGTACTTTTCTTCCAAGGGGAACTCGTGATGGGCTCTTTTTGCACAAGGCTATAAAGATGACCACCTTGATTTTTCTATAGTTATTTTAGCAAAGAATTCCCAGCAAATACCTTTCTCCTGTTTCACACTT